>WSXT02182862.1:0-20920 GCA_011762715.2 Neuroterus valhalla | reverse complement strand
TAAGCGACAGTGGCGGCATCTGTCGGTGAAAACTAGAACTACGTAGCTGCCCCCGAACTGTCCTAGTTATACTACTATTGATTATTTATTATGATCATTTATTATAACAACTCACGTCTGCACTGAAATAGATAACGAGTTGATATTTTGAGGAAAGCCTTAGAATAAAATTAAACTACGTTCGTATTTAACATTAGGTTCTAAATTTAAAAAAAAATTTATTTCTGTGTGGCCGTGAGTTGTTGCAAAAAAATCAATAATTTGGGTCACGTGACCCATGTTTAACATGGCCTCAACGTAAAAGATTTATAAACGAAAGAAGGCATGATAACGATTCATAAAATATATCAAATCATACAACAATATTTGAATATAACAGAATTTTTTTGAAATATATTGCATATGAAATTAGATACCATAACGGTCTGGTGCTTCAATTTTAAATTTTCTTTCTTTACTTTCAACCGAAACAGATAAATTTTCAATGAGGAAGGACAATTACTTTACGAATTACTTGAATTTTTTATTGGAAAAGTTCACACAAACGAAGTAGCTGAACATTCAATGAAATAATCATCTCTCCAACAAAATTTTCGAATTTTCAAGGGAACTGTAGAATTGTTTACATACAAAGATGAATTTTCGAACTAATTTTTTAATTTTCTGTCAAAATGGATTCAAATGCAACTGAAAACCAATTTACTTTCTGACACAGAAGTTGAATATTCAACGTAGAAGTTCACTTCAAACCAAGACCCAAATCTTTCAACCAAATGAATGAATTTTCCACTGTAGATGATAGATTTTTCACCAAAAAAAAATATATTGTCAAAACAATTCAACATGATTGATCAAATAAATTACCTTCTGAACAAATGGTTAGAATTTTCCATGAAATTCTTGAATATTTAATCAAAGAATTGAATTCCGAACAAAAAATTCCGTTTTCAACATAATGAATGAATCATCTCCGAATCAGAGGGAATTACTTTTCAACCTAAAAGGGAATTAATTTCAAACCAAAAAGGCATTAGTTTTAACCAGAAAGATTGAGTTTTTACCTCAAAAAGATTATTTATCAACAAAATATATACCCTCTAACCATTCATTTTAAATCAGAAATTTGAATTTTTAATTAGAAATGGAACTAATTAAGGTCCCAACTAAAGAGGTAAAGTTTTAACTGGAATAAAATCAGACATGTTTACTTACAGTTATCAGACGAACATAAACCTACCTTGTTTTTGCAAGTTTTCGAAATATTCCGCCTCCACGTTTCTTCATTTTTTGGTTTTTTTCGGCCCCTTGTTAATTGAGTAGTTAACATGCTACTTAACTTTTAAGCACTGGTGTTTCTAGAAAATATAAAATGATGCGAACGATGCTCTTGCAGAATAGCGACTTTCGGTAGGTATAGTAAGTCAGTTTGTTGACAACCAACACTCTCGAACTTCTTTGTCCGTACGTAAGAACGATGCTTTGTTTACTCTCGTGTAAGACGAGATTATAATCTTATTATTAGCTTTAATGACCTAAGAATGATGATCGATGAAAAGTGTGTTTTAATGATTCGTGCATATTTCTAGTTCAATTTTACGTTACGCCAAAGCCACCACGCAAAGTTTTCGCGGTCCGAGTAGAGCACAGCGCGCTGTACATAATTTTCTGATCGCTCTTACTTTTTTCCCCTAATGACTAGAGATTTGAAAATTTTTGGAAAAACTTCTACAAACCCTAAAGAACATTTTTCTCACTAGAAGTCATGAAAATTCAGAACTTCCTTACACAACTCTTCCCCTTGTATATATGTATCCTAGATTTCAGAAAAAATATTTTCAAAAATTCCCCTCGCGGCAATGAAATGTTTTTGGAATATTTGAAATACTGCAACAGTCGTAGAATATGTTGAAGTATGTTGCGTTAAATTTTCAGAAGAAAATATCAATTTCCGGCAAAGATCCGGCGAGTTGAACGCAAAAAAGTATTGAATTTTTTTTCGACGAAAAATTATGTTTTCTTCAAATAAATAAGAAACGAAACAACCTACGATTTTGGTTGTTTTATGAAAAAGATGCTTAATCAAATTCTGCACAAGGATTGTTAGTCAAAACTTAAATTTGAACAATTTTCATGTAACCGAAGTTAGACTTCCAACTTTCCACCGCGGACAATACTTCTCCGCGTGTTGGAGCGCTAAGGCGGTAATTGCATCTGGGCCTTCAATCGAGGAGTTCTGGGCCAGAAGGCGAGAGGCGCTTGAAAACTCTAAGAACAAGAAGACTAGAGACAGGAGAGGTAACAGCTGTGCAAAGAACGTTTTTGGGCTTCATGCTCACGTCAGTGTGTGTGTTAGTGGAACAGTACAAGAGACCTATTAATGTGTACATAGATGCGCAGAAGCAGTGCCGGCAGAACAGCTCATGCCCGAGTGGAGGAAACCCGTCAGAAAGTGAAAATAGGACCGCTTTTCTGGGAAAATCTAATTATCGGCTGATTTTTCGAGTGGGGAACTTCTCCGCTCGCCCCACTACTTTCGCCGACCCTGCGCAGAAGCTTCACGCACCATGTACAACTTAAAATCCCACCTTCCATGCCGACGTATTTTAACTCATCCATGTACATTGGAAAGTATACGAAGTTACCTCTCCTGTTTCTAGTCTTCTTGTCTAAGACGTATTGTCCGCATCGTGACATCATGCTCCGAAACTGAAAATCTAGATTCGTAAAAACAAAAAATAGAATGAGATAGCTCTTGAAGAATGAACGCAGTGAATAATTCGTTCATCAAAGAATGGAAAAATTCCCAAATTTATTCGTGATACTTCAGCGGAGGCGGAAGGATTCGAAAAATGAGCAGAATGTCAATGCAGATTGTTCGGGGTACTTGCTACTAGTTTCGTCAGATTTACCTACCAGTTTAGTCAGACTGACTGTCTAAAGCGTGGCTCATCAAAGCTGTCAGTGGCCCTGTACCATTAGAAGGTGCAAGAATCGAAGCTATCGATTCCAAGGACCTTCTCAAGCCTGTACTCCTAGCGCTCGAATACCTGGTATTCAGCTGCGTCGACACTAAGTCGCCGCAGCTGGTCTTGAGTGCAGACTCTCTAGTAGTAGCTTGCTTCAAGAAGCCTAACTACAGACTATATCTGGTAATAAAAAGGATCCAAATGGAAGTCTTTTATAAACCAAAGGGCAGAGGCAGGAGCAAAGTTGCTCTCGTAAGAACCAAGGAGGAGCGCTGGCATTCGGAGGATCAGGGTACATTCTTCGGATCCCGAAATAATCTGAATAAACCTTTATCACTGTGAAACTGCGTCGGATGTCTGGGGCTCTTCAGTTTACAATGGAACTACAGAGAACTCCAAAGTTGCTATATGAGTCTGTGGAGATATAATCATATACGTCTTCATAGATTTTTGGCTTATACTCTGGCAGCTAATAAAATAAAACGCCAAAGGAGAGGAAGACGTAAGCCCCTGGAGACCTATTCAGTAAACCTGCTATCTGATTTTTTGGAGCCGTCATCATCAGAGGTGTGGGACATTCGGTAGACAGCTTTTAATAGAGAGGATAGCTGCTGATCTTTGGATATGATACATCATTGATGAGTAAAATTCTTATTACCTTCCAAATACTGATTTGATTATATTGAATTATGGAAATACACCTTCCTTCTTGGCAACCAGATATCAAGAGGCTATTGATTAAACCTTGTGCTCTATATCCATCAACAGCGGATTTTGCTTAAGATGGCATGTACCGCCTGACATCCTTCTCAGGTCAAAGTCATATATGATTTTCCCTGACGGCTGACAAGTCCGATCTGGTTAGGTATAGGACTCCATAAACAATTGACTCAGATCAATATAGACAACATTTTGGTCATACATCAAGCTTGTGAGGAAAACTGTCCTCCCCGTATAAGGAAAGCAGGAAAGAGAATGCACCTTGTGGAATAACAGAATCCAGGCTTTCAGAAGCAAGAAAAAACTTGAATCAGGAAATCGTATAAGATTTGTGTAGTGAGATATACTAATTAAATATACAATGTATTACAACAAAAAATTAGGTAGATTGTTTGGAGCACTGATTCCCATAAGGCCGCTTGGGATAGTTTTTTATTTCTTGAGTTGACTACATGACAATACGATCTTCATATCGAAGCTCAAGAGGAAGCAACAAGGTTGATCAATCATTGCTCTACGAGGGCAACGTAGGAGTGAATGTAAGGAGGGGATTTACTTAGTAGGAAGTTTTGTCTACAACCCTATGGACACTTGTCATCGATGATTCGATTTATAGCCTTAATAGTTTAGATTCTCACACACAAGGTTATGTGGATGACCTTGCACTTGCAGTAGCAGGAAAATCTAAGGGCATTGTAATTGAACTCTTGCAGAATGCTCTTAACATTGGTAAAAACTGGTGCAACGTATATGTTCTATTTGCTTACCCGGATAAAACAGAACTCATGGTATTTACGAGACACATGGAACTGCTCGATCTCGAGAAACTTGATTTTAATATCAAAAAGGTAAATCTTAAGTTAATCTGAAAAATACATGATTATGCAGTCGTCAAAAAGGTGGATAAGCCATATAAACGTGCAGAGGGTCAATTCGGAGAACTTGGGGTTTGGAAATTAGGTTTGTTTAATAGTTATATACGGTACTTAGATTTGTGTTTGCTTCCTAAAGTGCAAAATGAGGGAATAAATTATGTATTAGGCATACATTAACCTTTATAAGATGAGCAAAAAATTCTTCTTTAGTTGCGGTAAGCTTAGACTAAGCCTAACAACAGAGTGGGGTTGTCTCGCATCTCGTGATGTAGCAGACTAGAATTTCGGAAATTTGACCAATCCCTCCGGATGGAAAATACCTCCACTCGAAAACAGAAAACAAAACAAACAAACAATAACAAACATTTCTTACCACGCTGTAATCAATGAAATAATTTCAGCCTATGATAAAGGACATCATTTTGCAGTAGCTCCTTCTTAAATTTCAAAAGAAGGAATTATCAGTAATTGAACGTCTAAAATATATATCATTCAAGCTGAAAAAGCAAATTACATTTTACCTAACACGATTCCTAACCAAAGAAATGAATTCCTCCGCAGAAAAGGCTATCACTCACTTTCAACTTCTTCTGATTCATCAAAAAGATACAACAGGTTCACATTCAACCTCAGGACATCCTTGTGAGTTTCGACGTAGTATCTCTCTTTACGAGAGTACTAATCCCTGATACAATCGTTATCATAGAATGCTTCGCGAACTTTCCCTCGATCAGACTTAGTATCTGAAGAATCAAGAAATACCCAATCTTTTGAACATAACATTTTTATGCTCTACGTTTCCTATATTAAGTGAATTCCCAAAGCAATTTTTTCAATAATTATATTTTCCTGGAATACTTGGAAAACTGCAAATTCAAGAATACATGTTGTTGCATTTGGCAGACTACTTCATCGCAAAACTTTTAGGATTTAAAATAAGAATCGTCTACTTCTTGTTACGGAGTTGAGTTCAGAGTCTGGCATTTTACCTGATGGTCTCCTTATGTTGGAGATCTTTGCCGTGCAACTTCGTATTCTCCTGACAGATATCGTTCTCCAGTCAGATTCTCCTGCCAGGTCCATGTGTCCATGCTGAAATCCGGAGATATAGACTTGAACAACTCCTTATGATACGGGTCATTTCTAGAAAAAATTCGCTGTGGATTTTCGAATTCCAGAAATATACTTTTCTCGCCAAAAATGGCATTAAATGAGAGACTTAGTCTAGTCTAAAATTATAATCGAATCTCAGTTACAATAATTTTGAATGGAAGATATAATTTTTTCGAACAGGGTAATTATTATATTGATTTGAGATGGTAATTTGATCGAATACTTTTCCGAAAATGATATGAGAGAAATAAAAAAAACTTGCCGCGGCCCGGATTGGAACCGGGATTCGCCGCTATATATAAGTAGGGCGTTACCAATTACGCTACCAGGGCACACAGCAGACATTCTCTTATTACTCATACTTCCACAAGAAACGCGAGTCTGCGTTTAGTCCGAGAATTATTTTAGAGAAATGAGAAAAAATCCTCTCAAAAAATTGTTTAACACTATTTATTCAACACTTTTGCGTAGGGGAATGGTATACTGGGGTC
The DNA here is from genome assembly GCA_011762715.2 of Neuroterus valhalla. Classification (NCBI taxonomy): domain Eukaryota; kingdom Metazoa; phylum Arthropoda; class Insecta; order Hymenoptera; family Cynipidae; genus Neuroterus; species Neuroterus valhalla. The sequence goes on along the minus strand of WSXT02182862.1, from coordinate 14,755 downwards.
TATAACCTGTTGGAGTTAGGCAATAAAACAGTTTAGTTTCTCTGAATGAAAGTTTATTCCGTTCACTCTGACATCCATGTAGCGTCCGAACCATGGACTGAACTACTACGCACGTTACTCTACCATCTGAACCAAATCTTCTTATGGCTGGGTATACAAATAATGTAGGCTACACAGCTTCCCCTTTTCCAACCTACCGTGGAGGTCGGGAAGGTACCCCCGTGATAGGTCACAGAAATGATGTAAGCTCATACCCCTGCACCTTTTCCAACGTCCCGTGGGGAGCGGCAAGGCATCCCCGTTACAGGTCACAGAAATGATATAAAGTTACACCCCCGTCCCTTCTCCAACGTCCCGTGAGGGGCAGGAAGGCATCCCTGCGACAGGTCACAGAAATAATGAAAGGTCACACACTTCCCTCTTCTCCTTAGTCTCGTGGGAGGGGCGTGAAGGCACCCTTATGGCTGGTTATGGAAATAATGTAGACTACACACCTTCCCCATCCCCCCCGTCTCGTAAGGGTCGGGAAGGCACCCCTATAACTGTTGACAAAAATAATGTGAGTCACACACTTTCCTCCTTTCCCAAATCTCTTAGGGGTATGAAGGCACCCTTGGCTGGTTATACAAATAATGTAGGCTACACACCTTCCCCATTTCCCACGTCTCGTGGGAGACGGGGTGGCACTCCTGCACCAGGTCACAGAAATAATGAAAGGTCATATACCTTCCTCTTTTTCCAAGTCTCGTGGGGGGCGTGAAGGCACCCTTATGGCTGGTTATAGAAACACTGAAAGGTCACACACCTCCCTCTCTTCCCAAGTCTCGTGGGGAGCGTGAAGGTACCCTGATGGCTGGTTATAGAAATCATGTAGGCCACACAACTTCCCTATTTCCCACGTCTCGTGGGGGGCAAGAAGGCACCCCTGTGACAGGTCACAGAAATAATTAAAGGGTATACACCTCCTTCTTTTCCCAAGTCTCGTGGGGTGCGTGAAGGCACCCTTGGCTGGTTATAGAAATGATGCAGGCCACACACCTTCCCCATTTTCCACGTCTCGTGGGGGGCGGGATGGCACTCCTGCGACAGTTCACAGAAATAATGTAAGGTCATACACCTTCCTCTTTTCCCATGTCTCGTGGGGGGCGTGAAGGAACCCTTATGGCTGGTTATAGAAATTATGAAAGGTTACACACATCCATCTCTTCCCAAGTCTCGTAGGGAGCGTGAAGGCACCTTTGTGAGAGGTCACAGAAATAATGAAAGGTCACACACCTCCCTCTTTTTCCAAGTGTCGTGGGGGGGGGGGGCGTGAAGGAACCGTATTGCTATTATAGAGATAATGTAGGCAACACAACTTCCCCATGTCCCACTTCCCGTGGGGGGCAGGAAGGCATCCCCGTTACAGGTCACAGAAATGATGGAAGGTCACACCATGTCCTTTTTCTTGACCTGACTTGCTGATAACCGAATGATAGTGAAAATATTTTCGTACCATTTAAGTCACACCGCTACATATGATCTTGTATTTCTGTGATTCTCCATTTTACTCGTTGAAAAGAATCAGCGGTTCACGCTATTCGGAACCTCATCCTTTCTTATAGTGATTTATATTATATAATACTATGATATGAACAATTATTTAATTTTGATGTTCATTCTCTTTCATCCTGTCAGCGGACTGAAATGCATTTGCTGTAATAGAGACACTGGCGTTATCTTGCACACTAAAATAAATCACCTTTCAAACATGATTGTGGAAGGATATTGTAAGAAATCCTCTTATCGTCGAAAAACATATAATCTATTGCTGGTAGAGCCTCTGAAGACGGTTCAAGAGCATACCAAATGTGAGACCCTTATTCCAACCTATCATGTGGCTTCAGGAAGCTGTGCAGGTAATCTTTATGAACTTTCATCTCAAACTGAACAAATTTAATGGAAAAGGTTCTAAAACAGACAGAATAGTGCAAATAAAACGGTTCAAAGTTTAGGCTTGAGATTTCCATAGGGAGGATTCTCACTTCTCGAAAAGAGTATTTGGGGAAGACTGAAAATTATTCAAAAATGAAGAAATGGAATAAGCTAACGCATTTCCCAGTGGAAGTTTTCGAGAAGCTATGCAGAAGTAATCGCGCGGGATGCATCGTAAGATACGACTGTAAGGAGGAAAAACCATTAGATCCAATAAGGAAACTGCATAGTGCTCGTTTCTGCATAAATGTATAAGCCTTCAGAATGTCGTGCGTAAATTCAGAAACTTCGTTTTTTCTCCTAATCTAAAGCTCTTGTGAAATTCATGTTCTGTAACAGAATACATATCGGAAATGAAATACTTATCATAATCTCGTATACCTTCTCGTCGGTCTGTTTGTTCGGTAAGCTGATTTATGGAATATAAATATCTTACGAAGACGAGCTGAAGGCATGTATAATTTGTGAGATAAGAACTATAGTTTATATCATGTGTTGTACTGAAGAAGGAGAATCATTGTTGATAACACTCAAAATCAAATTTTCCATTTATACGGTAATTAGTTCTTCCTCATACAGGAAAAAATGGTGATCCTTCTCACTCTGATCCTATCATTGACGGTGATTCTTCATTCTACCGGTAAATATATTGATATTCGAATACATCTATTTTCTTAGAAATATTGTCAAGGTTCCATAAATTACTTGCAAGCTGTTAGGCTTACAAGCTCATGCTTTTTTGCTTATAAGTGAGCTGACTGTCCTCTCTGAAAGGAGTATCCTAATGGTATTCTGATTCGATCTTACCTTATATCGAATTATTCCCATGTTTCTTCGTTAACTTTGGTAGTTCATTCACGAGCGCAAAAAGATGCACTTGCAATCTTAGCAACAACGATCTTCGTGAAGGTAACTTTCAAAAACTGTTGGCCCCATTGAGGCAACTAGCCATTTCACCTTTGTTGTATTGACTACGCAGCTTCAAAACTACGTAGACTAGTCCTCTTTTAACCTTGACTTTATATACGATGAATCTGCTACGAAAATTAATTTCGAAGAAACATGCGATTCTGAAATTCTGAACCCCGTTTCAATAAACAAAACATTAGCACTCGAAAGTTGAATTCAGAACACCCCTTCTAAAATTGAACTCACGAGTTCATGGTCTGAAAAGTTACAAACGGACAGCTTTTGTAAGTGGATATATTTCTAACAAGAAAACAATTGTTTAAGTTATTTGAATGGGAATACTCGAAATTGGCTCAAGGAAATATTTGCAACTAATCTCTTCAATCAAGTTTCTTTCACTGCCTATATAATGCGCTTATCTACTAATGGAAACATTTAAAGAACCCAACAGTTCACGACTTCTTTTGATGTACTCTATTACAACACTGATTTTAACGAAATTCTATCTATATTGCTAATACGGAAATAATCCTCACACTGTTATAAAACTAGCTATAATTATATAGAGCTCCAGACCTAGACTTATTTCACAACCAAATTTAATTAAGGGTGTACTGTCAAAAAGGTGCTAATTTCCGAGAAAATAAGTGATAATCTAGAATTAGGAAAGTACATTTCTACAGAAATAATTTTGGCGACCCCTTTATCCTTTTCCAAGGTCCCATGGGGGGCCGGAAGGCAACCCTCTTAATGGTCACAGGAATAATGTTGGTCAAATGCCTACCCCTTTTCCAGGTCCCGTGGGGGTGTGAAGGCACCCCTGTCATTAGCTACAGGGATATTGTGGTTCAAACCCCTACCCCTTTTCCAGATCCCGTGGGGATTAGGAAGGCAACCCTCTTACTGGTCACAGAAATGATGTTGGTCAAACGCTCACCCTTTTTCCAGGTCCCGTGGGGGCGGGAAGGCGCTCCTGTGATTGGCTACAGGAAAAATGTTGGTCAAACCACTACCCCTTTCCCAGATCCCGTAGGGGGCGGAAAGGCAACCTCCTTACTGGACACAGAAACAATGTTGGTGGAACGCCCACCCCTTTTCCAGGTCCCGTGGTGGCAGGCAGGCACCCCTGTGATTGGCTACAGAAATATTGTGGGTCAAACCCCTACCCCTTTTCCAGATCCCGTGGGGGGGCGGAAAGGCAACTCTCTTACTGGTCACAGAAATAATGTTGGTCAAACGCCCACCCCTTTTCCAGGTCCCGTAGGGCGGGAAGGCACCCCTGTGATTGGTGACAGGAAAAATGTTGGTCAAACCCCTACTCCTCCCCAGATTCCTACCCCTTTCATGATTTCACCATGGAAATCAAATTTGCGCCAATTTTTACTATCGTATTCGAAATCAGCGCATCAAAATACACAGTTATACGCAGTTTGACGGACGATAAATTCAAATTGTTTTTTTCTAACATTCAAAATTTGAGTTATGATCTAAACTTTCTTATTTGGTTTCAATTTACCTTTTTTTGTGTATTCTTGATCATCGTGTTACAAATTCTGATCAGGACCTATAATTTCTACACATTTCCTAATTTATTGCATGATAAATTTATCAATTAGCTATCTAATGAGGGTATTGTTCTGGCATTGGAACGTTATCTCTCATGTACAATAAAATTTGTGTAGATGGGTTCGTAATAGGAAGGTTCTTTCTTTTGTCTTACTTTGTTTGTTTTCTGGACGTAAGAACTAAGCATTACTCTAAATCCTATAATTCTGGTCATGAATAAAAAATCAATTTTCTATAAATTCATGAACTGGTAATTATATTTTTTCTTTAAATGAAGAGCGACAACCGTGAATTACACTTTTTAAGGGACGAGACATGCCTAAAATGTAATTTTAGCTCGATTTCGATTGATTCAGAACTTTACATAGATAAGAAGTCACTCGAAGCTCGTATTCTTTGCCTAAAATTATTATTCATTTTCTCAAATTGATGATTATACGCGTTTGTGGAACAAATTTCTGGAGGGTAATTTATAAGAAGAGTTTTTCAAGTAATCTGATATTTAAAAAATATGTTGCTTAGCCATCCAGCGACCTCTTATTCTTCTGAATGATGAACTGATCTGATTCTGAGATAGAAATGTTCGGTTCCGATTCGATTCTTCGGAAAATCGATTCTCTCGTAAAAAATATCGATTTTTTTACCCAATTCTCCGCTATTCGATTTTTAAGTAAATCGAGTATTTACCCTAAGAATCGAAGAGTCGATTCTTTTCAAAAATGATAATTTAGGTGTTTCTTCTCCCAACAGCTCGCACTGCCTGTATCTTTGTGATATCTACGTTACGTAGTTGCGTTTTTGAGCATTTTGTATAATCTAAAGACATCTTCACATCTAAAAGATTTTTCACAGCTCCTATGACTAAGAGTCTAAGTCACGTTGTCGCTTATCGTGGGCTTCCGCGCGTAAAACGAAAAGCAGATAATGAACAGCCAATTAGCGAACACCTATGAGACGAAAGGAGAGCCAAAGGTTTTCTGTAATAAGCTGTTCAGCTGTCCATTTAACTAATTTAAGGGAACATCATAAAAACATATTGCATTTGTTAATCCATTATTCAATCAACGAGTACTTGAAAAAATTTGAATTGACTTCCATGTTCATTATATGCGGTTTGAATATCCCCGCCACTATTTTTGAAACAATGTAATGTTTCACGAGACCTTCAAAGTTTCATGAAACTTCTCATTAGATCAAAGTTTCATGAAATTTCATGGTATTTGAATACCGTTTAGGCCATGTGATCCTTAGGAAATTATCGATTCTAAATGCTCTGGTTTTTTCCGAAAGTAATAAATATTTATTCTAAAAGACTAGAGGAATTATGAAGCACATGCTAACGGACGGCCTTGAACTCTTCTTTTGTTGTATAATCAAAAAAAGTTTATTTTGCTAAATTTTGTTAAAGTAGGTTTATTTTGAATAAACCTAGGTAGGTTTATAATGTTATTTTGAATTTGGTGCAAAATTGAAAATTTTATGCTGGTTAGTATGCCCCCTGAGTATAATTTTTTAAAAAACGACCCTTACCTGAAAATGGTGTCAACTCTTCTTTACAATTTGTCATAAATAAATTTTTGGTATAAATTTTCGGGAAAAATAGTTCCGGGACGTCCGTTAACTTATTACGCGAGTGGCGCAGATTGCTGACAAGTGTGGAGTTGCTGTCCCGAGCGAAGCGAAGGGAAGCACCACACGAGTCAGTGATCGCCATTCGCCACTCGCCATGTACGATATTTTTCATAACAAGTGCATCGGAAACTCGACTTTCGACGACTCTTGAGTGATAGCGAAATAGGAAAAATGAGAGTTTTAAGGTTATGGTTGACAACATGTGACAGCTGATTCACTTTCGCCGCTCCAGCTGACTTACTTCCGCCGCTCCAGCTGATTTCTATTCGCCACTAGTGGCGAATAGAAATCTCGGCAGTAATCCGCCATATTCGCATCGCTCAAGAGGCGGCGAAAGTCGAATTCTCGTTGCACGTGTTATGAAAAATAATTTACTCGTAGATAAAGTATCTCGGGCCTATAAAGAAAGAATGATTTTTTACGATTTTCTTCACCCGTTTCTAGAAAATCGATTCTTTCGTTCCGATTTTTCAGAATATCAATTCTTCAAAATCCGATTCAGAATCGATCAAAAAATCGGATTTTTTAAGAAAAGTGGGGAAGATAGGAAAGTGGAAATGCTGAGAAAGGTGGAGGCACAATAAAACACATTGGTATAAAATTAAAGAATGGTTTATTGCCACTTACGACGATAGTGGCACTGCCAGATCGTGGCAACAGCTGGTAGTGGTGAGCGCCGGAGTGGTTCGGGTACAGGACGTAGATCGGGACCTGGGGGTTCTCTTCCAGGGCGAGCTGCGGGAACCGAAAGTAAAGTGGGCGGGAATACCACTAGCACGAGATCACAAGTAGTCTTTTCGTAGGCGAGTGAGCCAAGCCCAAAACTGAGGCGGCGAGCGACGGTCTGACGCAAGTGAACTCGGGATCCCTCGGACGGTTCCGCCTCGCCGTGGGCACGACCCAGCAACCCTATTATGCAGGGCCATTCCGAGTTACCTTCCTTACGTAATATTCCTGTAACAACGGAGCTCGATAATTTTATCAATATTATATATCCGGGAGACTTCTTGCATTGCAATTTTTTTTCGAATTGAGAAAAGAATCTTCTCTTGTTTTTTACAAAGTTAGGTTTACAGTCCGAAAGTTTACCTAAAGCCGACACTGATGCTGAAGTTACCCGCTGTGCACCATTGTATCCCCCTACCAAAATTTTGTTCTCTAGTCAGGTCCAGTTCCAGGTCTTCGCCTACTAAACCTCCTAATGCTGCGATTCCTATATCCGAATTTTCTCCAGCCGAGACATCAACTCGTGCCATATCCATTTCTGCTCCTCGTAACCCTACAACACCTATCGAATCCATTGTTCCACCTACGAGGCTTCCTTCTGGTGACAGACGTGGTTGCGGACTCGAAAAACTACCATTTATATGACTTACTTCTGAGAAGAACCCGCAGCGTATATTCGAACTTAGAAGATATACTTTCTAATTTGGACCTATGTCAACCAATGAACAAATTGTTATAGCAACATCTGATGGTGGCGTCTTTGCAATATTGGAGAGTACTGATGTACTTGCTGGAATATAGATGAAGAGCATTACAAAAATAATACGAGCAAAAATAAACATGAAAAGCGGCACAATTACAGAGCTGACCTCAAACGAAATGGATGAAACTCCCGTGGGTGGCTCACGCCCAATTAGAGCATATTTTCGAGTGAAGCCTATCAAACAAGTGTAAACCACTATCCTCAATCAATCGATTCACTTTATTTGAAACGGAAAACTTAAATATGATGCTGTTTTTAAAGCAAAGTCGGCTCAGAGTATTAGTATTATATCAAGTATACTAAAATAGTCTAGTTGAAGTAGAGCTTCAGGGTAGCTGAAGTATATCTTAAATATTGCTATATAGTACAGCTTAATTATAGATGAAGTATATGATATACTTCATGCATGCCCAAGTCGAGTTGATTCGTCGCGAACATCGTTTCTTCATTTGATTCTTCAAATATCTTAACAGCGGTATGAACATTGTAAATGACAACTCGTCGAAATTGGGGTAGAAACCGCAAATGAAGGTATGTCATGAGAAAGATGTGGAACGCATATTGTTCGTTCGTGTCATCGAAGAGTCAAGTGATAAATCCTTGAAGCTTAACAAAATTCTTACTCTTTGACCTCGCGAAATGTACTTTGTCGTGTAAATTTTACTTCTTAGTCTTTGTAACTCTACAGAAAATTATTAAAATAGGAGGATGTTTGTAGAAAGCTGATATTATTCTCATCATTTCATGCAAGTGAGATTGCCAGTACTTTTTGATCCACGGGTTTTGGTGCGTGTAAAGCGAGTTGCACGTTGCTTTGTTTACCAGAAGAACCAACTCATAACAAGGAAAAAAACTCCGATCGTGCTGCTCTCTAGCAGAGAATTTCAGACACCTTCACGGTGTACAGTATGATGTTAGCATGCTGGTGTACTTACCAAATGAATAACAAGTGACTTCTGAAAATGCAATCATACTGTTATTGTCAGAGATGAATACTGAAAAATCTATGACATCACTTTTCATTCGCAAGGAAGTAGGAAGTACTTTTTACTCCCTAGGGACTGAAAAGTAGAGCTTTAGCCCCGCTTAATAGCGCATCGAAAAATTTCTGAAATCATCCATTTGTTATAAAAAATATCGTATGTGCCAAGAAAGAGAGGGAATTTTCCGACTTGTGTACGTTTTCAGTACTCGTATCCGGCTCGCGCTACGCGCCCTCCCACGACTTGTACTGAAAACATACACTCCTCGGAAAAGTCCCTCTTCTCTCCCTAGGTGCCTAATATACAATACCTTGTTATGGAAATAATTATTTCCCACCCCCAATTTTATGTCTTTCGAGTCTCCGATGACATTGTCAAGAATGTATCGCTTGTTTTAGACCCTTTCATATTCTTTTCTAACAGTCATTAGGCCATACTATAGCTTCACTTTCACTAAGCCTTAGGCATTTCTTATTTATTCATCTGCCGTATTTGAGCTCTACCATACAGACACACTTATACTACAACTCAGCTATACTTTATCTGCACGACCCAATTATACTTCATCAATACTGTTACTTTAATTCAAACATAAATTATTATACAACAGCTGTATTTGTCAACGACCCAGCTAGTTTTCTTTAAGAAAATGGATTGGATTTTCATTCATGCGAAACATTCTTCTACTCCTTCCCGAAAAATCGAATCGTTTGGAGCCAAGTGAATCTGCAATCGCAATCGGCAATTTTTTATTATAACGAATGCATCACAATCTTAAATTTAAAGCTTGGTCCATTCAACAACCATCTTGTCCACGGATATTTCTTATATTTTTTTAAAAGAAAAGGAGCATGAGAAAATTTGACATTTCCGTGTATAATCTGCTTCATTTGCTGGCTATTTCTTGATTTTCAAATTTAGGATAGGGAAATGGAACGAACCCTAAAAAATTTTGATCTGATTCTAGAATTGCAGAACAGACTTATCAAAGTTCTGAAATATCAATGAGATTTTCCACTTGGATGTTATATTACTATAACTTCTCATTTCCTTTCACACTTCAACCTAAACTGCTTCTTCAGTTCTAGGTACTCATCCCTCTTCGCGGTTCCCTCATTACGTTTTTTGTACTTCTTTTGAACCCTTCTCTCCATCCTTTTGCATTCCCTACCCCACCCTGGTTTCACCATTCCTTTTTTTCCTTTCTGAATCTTTCCTTCTGCACACACCTCTCAACCTTCACTTTCAGATCTCACTGTAGCTCTTTCACCAATTCCCCTTCGAAACTAACCTCTCCTAACTGCTCCTCGTATTTCGAAACAGCCTCCTCCATCCATATCTCTCTCCCCCCCCATCGACACTTCTTCTCCTTGCCTTCCTCCAACTACCCCTCTTTTCCACAAGATTAATGGCTGATGGTCCGATTCTATCCTTGCTTCTACTGCGAATCTCTCCGTCTCTCCCACCCTTGAATATTCATGACCACATATTCTATCAATGACGCCCCTACCTCATCCACATACGTGTACTCTTTGTGTTCGTCCCCTGTTATCATACCATTCGTGACTGCCCACCCTCTATCCACCATCCAATCTCTTAAAATATCCCTCCCCTTATTGATAACGGTGTTCTTTGTCCTCCTTCTTGAACTTTCACCATTCATGTAGAGGCCCTCTTTCCTTCTTATTCTCGCATTGACCCCCCTCCCCCCTTCCTCCAGTAAAATCATTCCCGCTTCCGTGAATTTCTTCTTTAAACCCCTCCTTGATCCCTTTTTCATCCCCTCACCAGCCCTTTCTTTTTGCCATTAACCTAACCACCTTTTGGAGCCTCCACCTAAGCATCCTCAGTAGCCTTCGTTTTATCCAGCCCTACTCCTTGTCCTGTTCCCACGTTTCTACCATTTCAGCAACATCAAACCCCTACACAAACCACCAGAAGTCCTCATCTTCCTGTTTTATCACTACTACATTCCAAAAGAGCACCTTTATCACTCCACCGCCCTGCGGTTCCCGTAAACTCCTAGTTCCTACGAAATGAGTTCCTCTGCACTTCTTTCAACTCCCCCTTCTCCTTATCCCAAACCAGCATTTTTTCCTCAGCTTTTTTTCTGATATTCTCCGTCTGTTATTCTCCCTCTACTCATCTTCCTTCTAGCTCTGTCATTCAGCAGTCTTTGAATTTCTCTCTCTTTCCACGTCAGATCGTGATCGATTTATACTTTCTTATCCTTAATCCTGCTTTCACTTTGCATCACCGCAAACTTAGCTTGCCAGTTCTACAACTCAACCACCGCTACTTCATTTCCCTTTCTCCCTCTAGCCTCACTTTAGCCAAATTACTCTGAAAATCCATTATGCCTCGTAGCAGCCCTTGCACTCCCTTCCGTTCTTCTCCACTTCTCAACTTTAGCCCTATTATCACGATATTATTACTCCTGCACTCCTCTCTTCTCAACATTCTTGACTTTCATGCTCTTATTCTTTTTCTCCTTACCACCTTCTCCTTCTCGTTACCATACCCTCCCACTGTCTCTTGAATCATGCTCTCTACCTTGCCCCAAATACATTTCTGCTCTCCTTCCACACTGCAACCTTCTCTCATATCTAACCTAACCTCTACCTCCATTTCTCTTCCCTGATCCTTACGTCCTCCCGTATACCTTTCACTTCTTCCCTTAGCGCCCCGATTTCCGAAATAAGCAACCCTATCGTCTCCTCCTCCAGCTGTTTTCCCGTTTTTGTAGTTACCCTGAGGTTTCTATCTCTTTTCTTGCATGGGGTTTCTCTTGCCTTCACGTTCACCCCGCTCCCCAATCAATCCTTCGTGCGTCACTAGACACCGAGCTAAGTGACGAGTAGACTGCTTCTTTCCCTTCTGCCTCACTCCCAACGATCTCGTCCTAACCCCCAGCCTAGGTCTCTGCCTACTCTTCTACCGATAACTGAGACTACTACCACTGCGGTGACTGCCTACTGCATCCGACAGATGTCTCTCTACTCTGTTCCTGCTCTACTGCAATATCAAATTCAACAACTTAATCGCTCACATAACAATTTAACTTCCTTCTCATCAATCTAACTTCACTTGTCCTATTTCTCCGAGGGTCACTCCGAGCGTCACTCAAGCCCATAACAGGGAGAGGGTATAAAGAAATATTCCAACTTCAAACGAGCTAGCATAGTAGAGCCAGACAAATTCTGAGTTTACTCAAGAAAGTTTCAAGGTTGATGGTTCGGATGCTCACAGGGCACAACCACTCGAACTATCATAAGCACAAAATAGGATTTAATCCCATCACACAACAATGACCGACATCATAGGATCCGTCAAGAGGACCATAGTCGAACCCTCAGAGCAAACAGTAGAGGGTATGGAACAATGAACTTTATAGCCTCAGCGCTGAGAAAGACCCTATCAAGGCTCCTTGCCCGTCTGTGAACTGAGATAAACTAAGCTACATGAATCACCTGAGAAATTCATATTTATTAACAAATAAAATAATTTTATTTGAACAATTCACAGTCCGGACCGTGAATTCAGTAAACCTGTTCTTTTTTAAATTGAAATCTCATGTGAAATTTATGTGCTTCAACAGAATAATTATCGCAAATAGAATACATATCATGATCCCGTATACCCGTATGTTTGTTCGGTAAGCTGATTTATAGAATATAAATATCTTACGAAGACAAGATATCTCATACTTTATGAGATAAGAATTTGAGTTCACATCATGCGCTGTACTGAAGTATAAGAATCATTGTTGATAACACTGAAAACCGAATTTTTCATCTATACGACAATTAGTTTTTTCTTGGTCAGAAAATATGATGATCCTTTTCACACTGGTCCTATCATTGACGGTTATCCTTAATTCTACTGGTGAATATAATAATAAAATAATACGTCTATATTCTTATTGATAACTTTGGTGGCATGATAATCGAAAGTATTTATTCATAATCCACTGCATATATCGTTGGCGTTTCGCACAAGCCCTTGTTTAACCTTGACAATGTATACAATTTTACTTCTCAAAAAGAGTGGAATTTGAAGAAACACACAATTCTGAAATTTCGCCCCCAGTTTCTATAAAGAGAACAATAGTACTCCACAATCGAAAAATTAAAAACTCCTTCTGAAATTGAACTCATGAGCTAATGGTCTCAAAACATACGAACAAGCAACTTTTATTTACAGGGAAATGTTTAACAAGACAATAATTATTTACTTTGATGGAATTTTCGGAATTGTTTTTGAGAGAATATTTTTCATGAATCCTTCAATTCAGGTTCTTCTACTGCTAGAATAATTCGTTTATCTACTTACTAGACACATTTACAATAAATCAACTGTAAACGAAAATCTTTGAGAAAGTTTGTCTCGATACTGTTTTCAACGAAATTCTACTTATATGACTAATCCGAGAATACTACTCATATTTTTCATGCATAATAAACTTCAACAAAAATGGAACTCTCAACTAAGACCCAGCATATGGGAAGTAGAGTAGTTTTGTTAGTACTTGTTACACTAAAAATTTGGTCTGATCCTTGTTGAACAATTTTTACATTCTCCTAATAATAAGGAGATTTGGGTTTCATGTGAAAATCGACTTTCACGAATTTGAGTAAATCTCCACGTTTCAAGACCCCCTGAGTCCGAAAAAGAAGGTTTTACGTTTGCGTCCATAGAGAATTTACAAGTCAAAAAGAAATTTTGGAATAGAAAACAAAACAAGGTTTCTGAAGTTAGTTTGAAACATATTCAAGAATTTTAGAAAAGAAGAATTGCAGAAATTCATAGAATGAAAAAACATTTTTCATTAACTTATTTACTGCTCATCTGGTGAGGGTGTTTGTCTGACCTCGAAACATTTTACTTCACTCACAATAAAATTTGTCTGAATGAGGAAGTATTAGAAAGGTTTCTTTCTTTTTTTATTACTATGTTTGTTCCCTGAAGATAAATACTGAGAATTGCTCTGCATCCTACCATTCCTGCTATGCACAAAATTATAACAATTATAAATTCATAGACGAAATGATAATAATTTCTTTTCCTCGAATTAGAAGCGACAACCGTGAATCCCTATTTTTATAGGACGAGATATGCCTAAAAAGTAATTTGAGCTAAATTTCGAGTATTTTAAAATTTTTAACGGATAAAAAGTAATTCGAAATTTGTATCATTTGTCGAAAACGAAATCTTTCTTCATATCCATAACAAGGCGCGTTTATTGAACAAATTCCTATAGGGTTTTTTATAAGGAAAGTTTCTCGAGTAATCTTATCTACTATGTAACGAAGTGGATTTCCCACCTCTCATTTAATTTATCCCTGCGGACGCTTCAGTCAGCCAGGGTCAAGATTTAGGGATAAATTGGGAACTCGGAATTTATTATGAGAATATAAAAAGGATGGATTTATTATCCTATAAGATACAAATCTAATTAAAGCTATTGTAAGTGTGACGGTGTGGTGTTTATAGTGTGAGTGTGTAAGATGTGTGTGTGTGTGAATGTGACTTTAGGAAATAATTCTAAGTGTAGATGTAGTGTGGACGCGGTAACAGTTAGGTGTGTGTGTGAATGTGAAGTGTGTGACTCTAAGTATAACTACGAGTGAGAGAGAGCATACGGTGCGTGTGAGCGAACAGCGTTTGGTTATGCGGATGTCGGAGCTTAGTGCGGTCCCTGTGGGCAAAGCGTGGTACGGATAAGTATTTCGTAAATCAACGTGGAGATCGTCGACGAGCCGAGGCGGACGTCACCTCCTGAGCTCGTCCTCCTTTCTTAACGGTAAGCGGTACGGTGCGGAGAGAGATAGAGGGGTGAGGTAGGTTATGCTTAAATATAAATCCCCTGCGAGGAATCTACCTTATCGGCCCATGGCGGGAATCTCTGGCTTCAATTCTAGCTAAGCGGTTTTTCGGATCAGCTACGAGTAGTTCAGGTCGATCCTGGATTGGTTGGGGTGTGAAGCCAACGAATCCTTTTGCCCGATACACGGCCGGAGTCGGTTTGCAGCTCTCAGCGAACTGTCTTCCGAGTTTTTTTGTTTTTTTTTTTTGTTTGTTTGTTTGTTTGATAGGTCCGAGGAGGTAAAATCTTCAGAAAGACTCCCAGGGGAAACTGGGTAGTGTCGGATTCGCAAAGTGCGCCTACCGACTAAAAGTCCTCCTCGACTGGTTACCAACC
>WSXT02182851.1:0-20921 GCA_011762715.2 Neuroterus valhalla | reverse complement strand
AGATTTTCTTTTTTTGAAAGCCACCATTCCAGCCCAGCGGGGCCCCATCCTACGTGTTTAACATAACATCGCCGGGGGCAAAACTCCCCCCCCCCCCCCCCTCCCCTTACCATCAAACAGAAAGGTTACCGTTGTTCTCTCACGGTCTTGAACAGGCTCCACGAGGCTGTGGACGACCTGCTTGACGGGGGCTTGGTCGAACCATCTAACAGTCCTTGGACCTTGACGCTAGTTATGGTCAGAAAGCCGAATGGGTCATACAGGCTCTGCGTAGAACAAAGTCTTTGACAATTTCTGCTAGAAGAACGCTTCTCAGATACGATGCGCGGTTACTTCCAATACACAAGGCTACCGTTCGGCCTTTACAATTCGCCAGCAACCTCCTAAAAGCTGATCGACCGCATCATAGGGGCGGAACTGCAGCTCCGCGCGTTCGTCTACTTCAGTGCTCGGTAAACTTTCTGCTTGGTTTTCAGGTACGGTCAGGCTGTACCCAGTTTAACTTTTTATGTGACTTTTTGGTCTGTCAGCCGAGCTCAGTTTGGGTGAGTTTCCCGCGGCAGGCGTCTTTTGTTCGTTCCCAGGTCCAAATGCGGGAAATAAATTTTTCCTAATTTTGCTCATAACGATTTAAAAATGAAATATTTGGGATTCGCGAATTTTTCTGATCCCAATGACATATTGTTGACCCATAAAAGTGGAAAATTTGAAGGAGTTTGATCAAAGAAACTTTATTTCAATATTCATTTTTATATTTTTTTCTCCTCACGTTTTCAACCTCTGATGAGCAAATTGCATGTCGTTGAAATCGGGAAAATTCGTAGATTCCGAATTTGTAACTTTTAACTCACTAACTACAAAATTAGGAGTTTCTGAATTTGACTTTCTTTCTCTCCTCCGAAAGAGCACGACTGCAAAAAGGGTCGTTCTGCCCGGACCCTCAGGTACCTGACAAGAATGTAGGTCACCGGTCAGGGTAGCCTGACTTGGTCCATGGCATGCCGACCAGTGGTCTACTTAGACGATATAATAGTCGTCAGTAGGACGTTCGAGGACCGCGACCGCCTTAAATGGCTAACAGTGGTGTTGGATAGGATCACCAACGCCGCTTGGACGATTCACTTCGAGGAATGTCACTCCTTCCGGAGTGAAATCCGCTATCTGGGGTACCTGGTGAATAACGAAGGAGTCAAGATCGATCCAGAAAGATTGTCTCCGGTTCTCGAGCTCCCTGCACCGAGTTACGTTACGCATTTCCGTCGCTTTCTTGGGTAAGCGTCCTGGTACCGGAGGCTCAGACCAAATTTAGCCGTGTCTCCCGAGCCCCTTACTTGCCTACTGCGCAAGAAATGCCCAAGGACCTGCCTCGACGAACAAGAGGCATAATTTTAGGCCTTCAAGCGCGCCAACACTTTGCCGCTGGTGGTCTCTTGCCCATTTTTCGTCCATCCGTTTACGTTTAAAACGGATACGAGCTCGGCCGGCCTAGGAGCAGTGATAACTTAAACCTACGACGGTAAGGAGCACATGATCGCTTACGCAAGCCGTACACTTTCGGACGCGGAGAGCAACTACTCCGTTACCGAGAGAGAATGTCTGGAAGTCGTCTGGGCAACACGCAAGTTTAGGAAATACCTGTGAGGCTTTCACTCCGTCGGCTGGTTCACTCGTTGATCCCTGAGCCTAATCGAGTATGACTTTGAGGTGCAGTATCGTAAAGGCTCACTGAATGTAGTATCCGATTTCCTGTCCAGGCTGATTAAGGACCGGGATCAGGACCTAAGGCTATGTTTACGAAAACAACTTCGCGATTATATCATAGTGGAAGTAAACAAGGGGTCACAACACTCGTGACGAGTTTACGAAAGATTTTGCGCAGATATTAAGAGTGGCTATTGGGCTGGCCATATTGCTCATATATAGCAACTGCGTATGTGTTTGTGCGCTTGTTGTTTGGTAAATAAATTCATTTCTGATACAAGTTTGTAAGTTTCTTACAAGTTTTGAAGAAGGGCGAAAGAATGATTATTGGTGCCGTATTATATTTAAAATGTCCAAATTCGTGGAATACGTTATTTTGGAAGAAACCACGGAACCTAGAATTACAAAACATGAGTTATGTTGAACTCCAAATTATATTTTCGTGGGAACCTTGTGACTGGTGAAATTTCGGTAGAATGAGGTAAGTAGATGTAGAAAAATGTAAAGATGGAAGCGACTTGTGATCGCTAAGGCGATCCACGACACGGTTTCAAATCGTTGAGGAACATCACCGTTCCTATCCATCGACAACGATACCGAGATATGCAACAGGATCGTAGTTGAACTCTATGCCAAATATAAGGTTCACCGTAGTGAAACCCCTAGGTACCGTCCTCAAGCAAATCCAGTCGGAAGGGTCAACCGAATCTTTGAAACGAAGCTACGCTCCTGCATTCAGGACACACAGCTTACCTAGGACAAGTACGTCATCGATTCTCGGTTCGCACACAATAGTGCGTACCACAAGTACTTCAAAATGTCTCCCGCGTTCCTCAATTTCGGCAGCGACCTGTTACCGCCATGGACCCTCTTCGATCAGGTGGATGTCGACGAGCTCCTACCCCCCCCCCCCACCCCCCCCCCCCCCCCACCCCACCAGGCAAAGTCGATACCAGGATGGAGAGGATCAAGAAACTCGATGCGCTCCATGACCTAATGAAGGTCTACCTCGATACAGCCCGTTTAAACCCTCGTCTTTGAACGACGTACAAATAAAGAAATACAGAGACAGACATGGCTTCTGATCCTGCCGGCATTTTGACCTGACTCGTTCCCACGTTCTCCATACGAGAATTTACCCGGCAGGCTGCCCGGAATCACACGGTGAGTTCTATTACCGTCTAGTGCTGCAAAAATATTAATCTTTATTTGGACAAAATTCGTCTTGTGCGGAATTTCGCAGTCTGTGAGCGTAAGACACGCATTTAAATACTTATTTGAATTATGTTCAGCTCCAAATAGCTCTTAGTTATCTGGCTTATTTCAGCCCGTCTACCTTGTCGCTTATGTTATTACTCGCTTTTAGATTGATGTAAATATTTATCTCTTAGCTTACTACTGCAAAAATTTTTTAAGTACTTAACCCACTCTCTTTCCCCTAGTCCAGCGTTTTATTTTTGGGAGACTTCATACATAAAGTAAATATAGCAGGCACGATCCAACAGGCGTTTCCACTTACGACCCGTTAATGAAGCTGATTGGGAGGTTCACAGTTCCCTCCGCATCAGTTAAATTCTCAAATTAATTTGACGTTTCAGCTGTTCCATCGCCACATCACAAAATGATCAACAATCCAGGGTGAATTTTGATATATTCTGAATAAATATAAAAAAATTCCCAGATCCAAAATATTTGATTGATTTGAGTAAAGTTACAGAATAAATTCAGAAGGATTCAAGAAATTTGAAGAGAATCCGATGGAATTCATTTGGATTTGAGACAGATATCGAATTAATGGGAAAAATTGGTTGAAATCTAGAAAAATCCATTCAATTGAGATAAATGTGAATTGATAAAATTATAACTGTGTGGCAGCTCTGCCTATTGATAACATTAATCAAGTTTGAAAAAATCATAAAATCTAGAATATTCTATTCATTTCCTTGCAATTACGTACTAAATTTGGAAGGATCTCAGGGAAATCAAGAGAATTTGATCATACGAAATTTGAGGAGATTTATGATAAATCAAGTAACCGGAACAAAATTGTCAGAATCTTGAAAATTCTCAATAAATTCAAATAAATGAAGGTAGAGAGAATCATGTAGTGGAAAAGAATCTGATTAAATCCATAATAACTCTAGATCAATTGGAAAGACTTCAGGGTGCATTCAAAAGTATCTCAAAATACAAAAATTATCCATTAAATTGAGTGCAGTTCAAAAGAACTTCGAACAATTCAGAATGGATTTGAATAATTCGAAGAAATTCGTGAAAATACAAACGAATTTGGAATTTTTTTATTTATTTGAATAACAAAAGCCCAACAGTTCACATGAAACCAACCATAGGATCAGTTCAACATAAATTCTCCATTGACTTTAGCGAAATTCTAGTAAATTGCGAACACTTTAAAGAGATTCGAGAAGATTCGTCAAAATAAATGCAAATTCAAGATAAGTTAAGAAAAATTAAAGAATTGGAACAAAATTTTTGAGATACAAAAAAATCACATCGTATCCAGATGAATAGAAGTGAATAAAATTGGAATCTTATAAAATTCATGAGAATTCAAGAATTTATTCAAAAGTCTTGAGGAGAGAGTATAGAAATTGAGAGTGCTAGAAGATCCATCGAATTTAGTGAATTTAGAAGCAATTCAGTAGATTTTCAAGTTAAGGTCAGGTTCCTCCGAAAAACAAGTTCAAAAAAAAAAAATTCTATTTCTTGGTAGAACAATATTTGAAAATTAATTTTTCTACAGATGAAAGTAAATATATAAAACTACTTAAGAACATTAAACAAATTTTTTTTTATTAGGACGGTTCCGAAAACAGCTGCTCAAACTCGTCTGATTTGTTAATGAGTGACATCATTTTTCGATAACGAATCATCTGAGAGCAAAAAACAAAATAGTTTCATATTCTGTATCAAATTATCTCTGTTCGGAACTACAATGAAACATTTCCACCGAAAAATAAACAAAATAGCGGACTTTTTCATTTCCGACCCTTTTTTTGCACTGTTAATTGTTAATAACTTTTTTAAATAACAATGAATATTTTTGGTCGTAATTCCGACCATAGGGAGACATCTTGAGAGTGAAATGCCGTTTGGTTCATGATGATAAGTGCAATAGTTTTGACATACAAGTGTCACTCAGTTGAAAAAATGTGGTTTCGAGAAAAAGCCGATTTGTTCGTATACTTGCCGATCAAACTAACAATGCCAAGTAAAGCTGTGAATCCTCTTCTTAGCCAGGAACCATCGTCCGAAACAGTAAAACTATCTCCAGGTTATCCTTTTTTTTTATTATATATATTTTTCTGATATGATCAATGATATTATACTATATTATATGCACACGTGGGTGCTCGAGCGGCCGGATTCACTGCTTGGACGCGCTTCGTCCTCCATTATCTCTACCTACTCCTCGGTCACGCATACTTTCGGGACTAATATTATATCATTTCCAAGAGTATTTTCTATCAATTTATGTGGAAAAAAAATTTTGAATTTTTTGAAAATTGTTTAGAGGAACCTGGCCTTAATTCTAGAAAATTCGGAAGAATTCAGAAAAATAAAAAAACGATAAATTGATTCGAATCCATAGTGACTTTCAATGAGATTCAAATAACTCTACAAGAGAAAAATATGGAATATTTTATCCTATTGCAGGATGAATTCTGAAAAATGCAATAAAATCCAGAAGTGGGTACGGATCTGAATATAATAATGGTTGAGCTCTGAGTTCTCTGATTTTCTTATCAAATGAAAAGTAAATGAGGTTATCTTTCCATCTAAAAGTGCTCATAGTGACTATGCCCTAAAAAAGGTGCGAAAAAGTGACTTGAGAAAAAAGGGAATAAAAGTGATTTGAGTCACTACGCGGCAGCCCTGCTAATTGAGAGTCCTAATTAAGATCGATACTCTTTGTCCTTTTTTTCAAAGCAAGTGTTTTCGATAAAAAAAGGATGGAAGTGAATCCTTTCAATTTTGAAGAGCGGAGTTCAAAATACTTTGTCGATCGCTGAGCTCCATTGAAGGTTTAATCGGATAGTGCTCTATTGTTCTGCAGTTCCTCAATGAATGACCTGTTTTGTGCATCCATTCCTCGATTAATCGATGTCTGTAAACGTTACGATAACATTCCACTATTTTTATGGAAGTCTTCAATCGCCATTTCAAAAACCTTCATTGAATAAATTTTCCCTAAAAGGAAAAAAAGTTATCCAGACTTAACATTGGAAATCTCGCTAAATAACAAAATATTTCCTTTTTCAATGGAAAATATGTTCCCTGCGAAATTTTTGTGAGACAATAACAAACAAGATTGCAACGATCAAACTCAGACAACATTCTTTCAAAAGTTTTCATTCAAATTCTCAATAACTTATACACGGAAAGTACTTTGGCACCAAGTTTCTATGCTCTTTTCAGAACGTATTGTTTCCAAGTATTTTTGAAATGGTAGTAACACAAATTGAAGGACGAGAAAATACCAAAATATGGAGGGCACCAGCTCCATTGACTACGAGAGCTGCGTGCGCCGAGCTTGGGACTGATTCGGTCACAATTTCGGAGCGCGCAGCCACCACAGCCAATAGAATCAGCGTGGTACAATGCCAAGAGCTGCATGCCCTCAATTGTTTCTCATATCGATCAACTTTTTTGAGTGCGCGCACTCAGCCGCTCTAGTCATGGGACCGATTCGTCCCCAAAGTAGGAGCTCCGAGCACTATTACATATAGGATGTAAACAAACCTACAAACGGAACGTGTCCATACTATGTTTTGGTACTAAGAGTAACTACGTGTTTATGGTACGATAGAGATAGGCAGAGATTCTTTTATTTTTTCATCCCCGTTTTCTTCGAATCGATTTGTTTTATTAATTGGAAAAAGGACACAAACGAGGGTTTGTAATTATTGAATTTCAAAACTTTCTACTTGGATGTGTTATGATTGGAATCACTAAAAGTTGGACATCCACAACAATGGAGTCTAAGGGCGCAATCTTCTTTGATGACTATCAAACAATAATACGTCAAAGAAGAGACAAATATGAAAATCAACGCTGTGAGTAGAAAATGACAAACAAAAAATCTCTTTTGAAATTCCTCACAACTCAGGTTACCTCCAACTTTGACGTTGAAGAAACACCCATGGACCTGGCTCGACGAACAAGAGGCATCATGCTAGGCCCACCCAAACTTTGGCGCTGGTTGTCTCTTATCCAATTCTCATCCATCCATTTACGCTAGAGACGGACACGAGCTTGGCCGGCCTGGGAGCAATGATAACTCAAACCTACGATGGTAACGAGTACATAATCGCTTACTCAAGTCGCATACTTTCGGACGCAGAGAGCAACTACTCCGTTATCGAGAGATAATGCCTGGAAGTCATCTGGACAATACGCAAGTTCAAGGAATACCTGTGAGGCTTCCACTTCATTGTGACATCCGACCACAATAGCCTTAAGTGGCAACAATCCCCAAGCGACAAGCTTTCCTTACGTGGAAAGTGGAGAACGGTCTTTCGAATTACCGCCGCTCAGATTGACCCCGTCTTTTTGGTTCCAAACGCATAGAGGCTCGTCATAGCCGGAAAACAGCGGCAGGATGCTCTGATCAAGGCTCACGAAAGCCCTCAAGCGGGCTAAATAGGATTAGAAAATACTCATCATCGGGTTGCCAACATATACTTTTGGTCTGGATTCTACCGTAACGTCGTCATTTTTGTAGATCGCTACGATACAGGGCAATAATGCTTGGTGGAGCAGGCTAGAAAGCAAAGGAAGATGGGACATCGAGGTATCGAACAACCCTGGTATATGATGGGGGCCACAGTTTCTATTCACCGATAACGATACCTAGATTTGAAAGAAGATCGCAGATGCAATCTGTGCCAAATATAAGGTTGGCCATAGTGAAACCCCTAGGTACCACCTTTACGATCAGGTGGACCTCGAAGAGTTCCTACCCAACCTCACCAAGCAAAGTCTATACCTGGATGGAAAGGATCAAGGAGCTCGATGAGGTCCATGACCTAATGAAGGTCTACCTCGACACACCCGGTTTGAACCCTCGTCTTTGAACGACGTACAAATCAGGGAATTCCAGCGGAATCGCGGACTGAGGTGAAAATGAGCCTATCGGAATAGAGGGACATGACTTCTGATCCTGCCGGCATTTTGAGCTGACTTGTTGAAGGGCAAGTATGTTTTCTTTTCTGGCGAAGTCATTCTTATAATGTTCGTCAGACGCTTCACAAATCTAGACGAATCTATCACGTCCCCACTTTATCCGTACGAGAATTTAGCCGAGAATTCTCAGCTCCCAATAGCTTTTACTTATCTGGCTAATTTAAGCCCGTCTTTCTTGTTGCTCGTGTTATTGCTCGCTTTGAGATTGACTTCATGCATTCATACATTCATACATTTGACGTTTCAGCTGTTTCACTGGCCCATTACAAAATGTTTAGCAATTCAGCATGAATTTCAATATATTCTACATAAATATGGGAAATTCTCAAATCCAAAATATTTGATTGATTTCAGTAAAGTTACAGAAGTAATTAAGAAGGATTTGAACTTGTTCACAAAATTTAATCGAAGGGCTTTGCTGACACTGTTCCAAAAGTGTGCACTTAAGCAAAGGTAAGATAATTAAGAGGAAGCAGAAAGAGGTTAGGAAGAGGGAACTTGAGGCTCTTTCCAACATAACAAATTTAAAGGGTTCCTAGATGTAAATTGGAAAACATCTGAGAAGAGGATTCGAAACTTCCCTTCTAAAAATTAACGATTTGGAGACGTATTAACAATAAAAAATAGAGAAGAAAACTTGGAATTATACAGGGCAATAGGGTTCGACGAAGTAATAGAGGGACTATGTAGGCTGGATAATGGCAAAAGCCCAGGTCCGGACGGTTTAAAAGTTTTATAACAATTGTCCTGCAAATGTTATTCTTCAAATGCACGAAATGTTTAGAAAGACAATCAACTGCGGAATAATACCGCAAGAGTCAGGCATAATAGAAAACAACAAGAACAATGTACGCAACATAATTGAAAATATTCTAAAATACAAAAAAGGAGATAAATGTGACCCAGATAACTATCGCGTCCAGTCTCACTATTGAATAACATTATAATGATCTTTATACTTATCCCAGCGAGTAGACTCCAAAATTGTGTCAAAAGGAAGAAATTAATCCCGAATGAGCAGGCAGGATTCAGAAAAAGAAGCACCTGTGTGGGCAATATTTGTATCTTGAAGCTGTAATTCACACAATAATAAATAAAAAAGTCACAATACTTTTCGCAGTCTCCATCGGCTTTAATTGTATTGCATTTCCCGCCATTCCCTCAAAGATCAACTTTGTAGTACGTCTAAGATGCACCGATGTCGCCACAATCTTTACAGTCCAAAACTTTTCTCCATGGTTTCTGTCTATGTATCTTGTACACTCTGCTACTCATTGTTCTTCTTTGTGCCGATAACGTAATATGTGTTAATTTGAAATTCCACTAAAAATGGGTAAGGAGAAGGATCTCAAGAAGCGAATTAAGTTTTCGGGAGGAGAAATTTTACGAAGGAGAAGAGACAAATATGAAAATCAACGCTGTGATTAGAAATTAATAACAAAAATCGCTTTTGATATTCTTCCCATTTCAGGTCATCTTCAACTTTGACGTTGATTTACTCTCGAGGGAGAGGAAGTCGAATAAGGTAAGAAGTATTGTTACCTAGGCCATATCTCCAAATCCTCCAGTTTGTTCGGAGGAAATGCTGAACAACAGATAGCTAAAGCGAACGCAGGCATCAGATATCTCCAGACAAGTGCACAGAAAGTCATTTGGGACCAAGTTTCTAGCTCTTTTCAGAACGTATTTTTCCCAAGTATTCTTGAGACGGTTAAAATACAAGACGTAGGACGAGCAAATAACAAAATATGTAGCGCATTAGCCGCACTGACTACGAAAGCCGCGCGTGCCGAGCTTGGGACTGATTCCGTCCAAAGCTCGGAGCGCGCAGCCGACACGGCCAATGGGATTAGTGTGTCACAATGCTGAAAGCTTCACGCCCTCAATTGTGACCTTATATTGATCAACTCAGCCGCTCCAGTCAAGGGACTGATTCGCCCCCAAAGGAGGAGCTCCGAGCGCTAATACATATAGAACATAAACAAACCCACGAAAGGAAGGTGTGCATCGCATGTTCTGGTACTAAGAGCAGCTACAGGTTTATGGTACGTTAGAGTCCCAAATGACTTGTGTCGAACATAACAATACCGTTAACAAACGATCCGATGCAAATTTCTTAAGCGACGTTTTTCATGACTTAATAATTAAATTTAATGGACAATAACCTCATAATTTCTTGCAATTGTATTTTTCAGAATCTCCCGCGTTCTACTTTAGTTGCAGTATTTCACTATAGGAGCGTATCGAACATCACCTCCTTCCTAGACATGCAGCACAGCAAGAGAGGCGTGCTGCCCAAATATATAATAAATTTAAAAAAAATGTGTCCGCATGTCCAGGAGCGAAACAAAAAACAACTTTATTATGTTTACAAATAAAAGAAGCAAATCCTAAAATTTATGTACAACCTTGGACAACCTGACAAACTTTATAAATCACAACTTCTCAAGTTAGTAGGTTATGTTATACTCATCTTTATTCATTTACTACCGCTAACATATGAATGAAGTTTTCATCAAGAGATTAGTAGAACGATTAAGTCAAAACATGGACATAAATTGCTTATAATTTGTAATTAAAATCATAGAAATCTTGTTTTCTATTTGTAAAATAATTATTGACAGTGCAATGGTTGACGCACGCTGTAGCACGCATATATTGCTGTGCAAAATAATTGGTATATAGACATTAAATAGTATGTTGTCCAAATTTGATCATCGGATTCCTTTTTTTTTTTTAATTTTTAGGATTTCGCAAATGATTTTGAATATCGGACGTTAAAAGGAAATAAAAATTTAGTTCTATAATGAATATAATTACCTAATTATTAAGTTATGGTACTTACCACCAATATTTTCAGTCTTCTTCGGTCCGAATTATGATTTGATTGTGTCGCTGTGGATATGTTGTAAGATATGTACCGTCCTCTTGAAATCCCTGGAACAAATATGTAAGAATTTCGATTAAATATAAATTAGCCTAAATTTTACAATTTTCATTCAATTTAGAAGGAAATGATAAAAATCTGCCCGCTGCGCGACACACTCTGATCGCACGCATATTTTTATAAGCATCTGAATAATTGTAATGGAGCGACAGAGAGTCTTCTATTTATGATTGAAAATGTTTATTCTCAAATAAAAATCCTGATTTGCAGGTCCCAAATTCAGGTACTTTTGAAAACTGAACTAAACTATGTAAAGTTCGAATATTCTTTCGGAGTTTTCTTAAAGTCATCTTCCTTGGTTGAATATAAACTTTTTTGTATAAAATTGGTCTTTTTAGCTCAAGAATTCATGTATTTTGTTGAGGAGTCATATCGTTATTCTAATAGGCAAAAAACTGATGTTCTTTGAATAAATTTGGACGATTTCATTGAAAATGCATGTATTTTATTGAGAATTTATCTTTTTGGTCGATGATTTAACTATTGAAAAGAAATCAATTTCCATTGTTTGAGTTAAACAGGCGAGAAATTGTTTTTTTCTTGGTCACCAATTTTTCAAACTCAAAATTTACGGATTCAATTTGCTGCTAAAAACTAATATTTCTATTCGAGAAACGGACTTTCTGGATTTCTCAATTCGGTGAAGTTTTTGCTGAATAGTGACTTTCGAACCGATTCAGGCAATACATTGCTGATTCAAAAATTATGTTCTTCAATTGAACTATGTGTTAAAAAGTGCATGCATTCATTAAAAATCCTTTTTTGGTGTAAATAATAAAACTTCTTAGTTGAAAATTTATCTTCGTTGGTCCAAAATTGAGCTATTTGGTTAAAAGTGCAACTACTTCATAATGATAATCTTCTTCTCTGGGCAATTCAAATGTTTTATGAAAATTCGTCTTTTTGAATTGGAAATCTGTCTTTCATGGCATAAAAGTAATATTTCTTGGTTGAAAAAAAGATTTTTGTAGGTCAGACAGCTCAGCGCCACCACCTTAGAAAAATGGAAAAGTGACTACGTCATATTTTATGCTCACTTTTCGATATTTTTATGCCAAAAAAGGAAGTTTTTTTCTCTTCAATCTTCCGATAGAAAGTTGGCAGCGCTCGCTCTTCATTGATGCGCCGCCGCCACCTTTGAAAACTCTTGAAAAATGATCATAATCAGCAAACACGTTACAGGAGATTTTTTTTCTCTTCTTTTGCCTTCTGATGACCAATATAAAAGTGGCAGAAAACTGCCCTTGAATTCAACGTACCAACCCCTTGGGATAAAAAACTGTCTGGAAGTATGAAAACAAATTTGAAAAATGTAAATGATGCGGAAATTCCATCTGATTACACCCCTCTTACAATTTACACCAAAAACTACCTTCCTGCCTGAATATTGTAGTCGATTCTAGGCAGAATGTTAATCGATTACTGGAAGAAAAATAGACTATTATAACGAATAATTTGAACTCTTTCAAATTCTCAATATATTTCTTTTATATTCAATAAAATTTTATATACGAAATATATGTTTTTTAGGAAATAATCATTTGAACTTATAGAAAATGTAACACGACACTTTTTTATTTTGTTTAGGACATTGTAAATAATTGTTTCTATTTCTCCAATACTTGAAAAATAGTTCCGGCCCTTGTAACGCAAATACAGAGGAACACCGTAGTGCGCATGTGGCAGAGCAACGACTTTTGAAAATACGCATGCCGTTATACACTGCGGCATATCGCTCTCAGTGGGGAGCGAAGGATGGAGAGGGAGTGAGCAAAGCAAGCGGAAGAAAGGAAGAGAAATGGAAGAAGCGAAAATGAGATAGAGACGGGGGAGCTCACAGTTCCCTTAGCATCCTTTCAACGTAACATCATGCCATAAGAACTTACGTCTCCAAAAATGTCTCTTTTCGGCATAAAAATAGAAAAAAGTGCAATATTATTTTGTTATCCATTTGTTTATTTTTTTCTGGTGGCAGCGCTGAGGAATTCGTCTTATTCGCTCAAAAATTCAAATCTATATTTGTTGCAATTTCGAATATTTTCTTGAAAATTTAAGTAATTTGTTAAAAATTTTACCATTTTGATTCATTTATCTTTTGGGTACAAAATTTTACTATTTCGTGAAAAATTCGTCCTTTTAAATCAAAAATATACACATAATGTTAGAAAAGTCCTCTTGCTTGTTTGAAAATGATCTTTGGGCTGAAAGTTGAACCATCTTCTTGAAAATTCGTCTATTTGTGTTGAAAATGACAAAAAGTATTTGATTGAGGGTATTAAGGAATAAACTACGGTTTTTTAACAAGGGGCTGGGGGGGGGGGGCAAAATACTTCGAGATCGGTAACGTAGTTTATGGATGACCTCCGGCGAAAACGCACGGAGTACATTGCGGGTGTCCGTACAGTGTAGTAGAGACCGAACGAGACAGTGGATGAGGACCATGTAAGTATACCCTGTGCATTCAAACCGTCACAGTTTCACTAGGAGCGTCACCACTTCACCAGTTCACAACGCGCGTATAGAAGTTTCACTTCAATCAATGAGGTCCCTTGTCTGTTTGCCCCATCAAGCACGGTTTCGTGAGAAATTGCAATTTCCACTGCTCTCAGTTTTATTTTTCATCGCTCATACCCTGAATTTTGGTGGGAAAAGGATTTCTAATGAACTTGAACTGTATTATTTTAACACAAAACAGTGTGCAAAAACAATTAGAATCAAAATATTAAGACGAAAATTATCGCGCAGTCAAACTACACAACCCCTACCCTCTCCAAAGCCGGCTTGTTTCTCTGCATCACCCGCTTTATGTAGAATGAACATGGCAATCTGACACCATTG
The DNA here is from genome assembly GCA_011762715.2 of Neuroterus valhalla. NCBI lineage: Eukaryota > Metazoa > Arthropoda > Insecta > Hymenoptera > Cynipidae > Neuroterus > Neuroterus valhalla. Next base: position 7,228 of record WSXT02182851.1, on the reverse strand, counting down.
GTCTAGAACACTCACAGCATTCAAAACTTTATTGCAAAGGTTGAGCAAATAATGATACCATTCCAGCTTTGTTCAGTTTACAATGATACAAAGTCTATTGCAATTTACTTTATGAAAAGTCGGTTTCAAGCATAGAGGTCAGCACTGATATACACTGCAACTTCAATCTCATTCCAGTAGTACCCTAGCATAGATTTCCGCAACTGCGCTTCAATTGGCGTCAGTTATTCGCGTGTATTCGGCCCTTACCGTTCAAGTTTCAGCTCACTCGATCTCGTTCCAAGGCCACTGACACCCAAGCCCGAAACTGGAATGAGATTCAGGTTGCAGTGTATATCTATAGTCTGATACAAGTCTGAGGGAAAGGAGTCTTGATATAATGCAAACCATTCACTTGCATTCATCACATTTATGAATTCCGGTCTAGTGTCGAACATTCTCGCTGTTTCCCAGAATACCTTGCTGTTTTTAACATTTGATGGTTTCAAGTTTAGTTTGATCCATTGATTTAAGAGTTTGAGCAGAGTTGCTATGGATCAGCATATCTGCCTCCTGCGCGGCTTTCCTTTCTCCTTCCATTTTATGAATATTGATGCCGGGATAGAAGAAGATTCGTCAAAACAAGGTTGCATTATTTTATTTGGGTTAATTGTTATAAGAAGATAATTAGACTGATCTGATAAATTGATAATCCTAAAATCATCTATCAAATCCAGGCAACTTATTTTGATCTAACAGAGGTTCATTGTGCTGCGTCCAGTATCCATTAGAAACGAGATTTGACTAGGATACTCAGAGACGGAACGACCATCAAGAAGAATCAATTCAAAAGTCTCGAGTGATTGTACAAATTTTTTCCCCGCCTATTCAGTATCCGCAGCTGATAAAAAATAAAAATTTCCTATGCAGAGCGTATAGTTACCCAAAAAACGAGCTTAGTAAATAACCATGAATTTCTGACTTCTGATCGACTGTGTGAGCAGGCTAAACTGTTTTTGATTAGAGTGACAGAACCCCCCTACCTCAGCCTGTGCTTTTCTCTTTTTTAGCAGGACCACAATGAATACAGAACTCAATGAAAAATCGAGGTAATTTTACGCCCTTTTTAAATAGCTGCATCTTACCAAGGCAGATCACCAAATAGTTAGTAAAATCCGCCCGTCCAAGGGTCTTGCGCTTTTTGATAGATCCCGGGTCCAGATCGTGCTCTTCGAGTTAATCAAATTTTTCACCTCACCCATCGAGAGTAGAGAGGTTCCCGTGAGACCATCGAACAAGCCTAAAATAATTTTAATAGAGCAATAAGAAGAAGGAGAAGAAGTTCTACTACTGTGTTTGTGGAGCAGGTAGGCTTGTTTGGATATTTATTCCTTGAGGTCAGCGTTCTCCACTTCCATTGCACAAATTCCAGCTTCACAACTTGAATCTTTGCAGACAACTTGGTCACGATGTTTCTTTCCGCGGCACTGATTTCCATCGAAAGTTGTTCTTTGAAGGAACTGAACAGGGGTTCATTTTGTGAAACAGAAGCCATTTTTGAGGATAATTACAATATAGCACAGTAATTCAAACACACAGAGAAATCCGTGATCGAGCAGAGAGCGAAAACAAACACGTCCTTCTCACCCAGGAGCTCAAGCGGAACTTTATGCTACCTAAATGTCCAATTTTTGGAGAACTGAGGAATTCAACCTTCAAAGATATTCACTTCTCTCTTGAAATATTCGTTTGCCTATTTGAATGATCTCTTCAAAGTTTAAACATATGGTACAAGCGCTCAAAAAAAGACCCCTCATTATCCGTGACTCATTAAACGAAATAATGTAAAATTTTTCTAGTACATACTCTTTTATAAATGATAGAATTGAACTGAATTGGATATATTAGGTTGAATTTGTGATGTTCAGCGGTGCAATATATGTGGCTCAGCAAACATTCTCGTTTAAGCATCGAACTGTATAGCAATAGGTTTGACACAGAGTTTAAATTAATGGTCAAGGGGTAGCTGAGAACACCTCGAAATAATATTGCCCGGATTGATTCAGTGGCTCGAACTGGTCGAATTTGACTTCAATGAATGATTCAATATTTTAGACTCGACATTTGGAAAAATTTTATTTTATTACAAGAATGAAAACGAAGTATTTACCTTCCTCCCAGCTCGAAAGTACGTGTTATGTTACCGCATTTTAGGCCGGGAAGTGCGACTTACGTAGATCGGTATACAAGAAGAGTGAATAAGAAAGACGTACAAAACCTCAAAAATAAGCGAGTACACATCTGAGAGATCCACAGACAGAGAAGAAATATTGCAAAATTTTGACGGAAAGGTTAGAATTATTACACAATTATTATTATTTTCTTCAGCTTCTTTCCTTTTATTTATCTTGGAAAGGATGAATACTTATTTTACTTTAATTTTTGAACTCGTAGGAACTGGAATATAAAAAGTTGAAGGAGATTAAAAATTGGATTTCAAACCATTGAATTTTGAATCGTTTAATTTGGAGTTTTCTTCTATTTTCAACAATAAGCAAGACGAGGGTAAACGAGACGAGGAAAAACGAGACAAGGCAACGAAGCGAGGCTAAACGAGACGAGGAAAAACAAGACGAGGGAAAACGAGACGAGAAAAAATGAGCGCGAAAAAAGGGACGAGAAAGAATGAGATGAGGAAAAACGAGACGAGACAATGCATAACGAAGCGAAACAAAACGAGACAGAGCGAAACAAGACGAGGAAAAAAAGACTAGAAGAAATGAGACAAAAAAACACGACGAGGCAAAGCAAGACGACGCTTAACGAAACGAAGCTAAATGAGACGAGAAAAAACGAGACATGGCTAAACGAGACAAGGAAAACGAGACGAGAAAAAAGGAGACGAGGCACAATAAGAAGAGGCTTTACGAAACGAGGCTAAATGTGAAGAGGGAAAAAGAGACATGGCTAAACGAGGCGAGGCTACATGACACGAGGAAAAACAAGACGAGGAAAAACGAGACGAGAAAAAACGAGACAGGAAATTCTGTATCGAGACAGCAGGTATGTTCCATACCCATCTTGTCTCGTTTCTTGTTATTTCTCGCTTGACAGCATCACTTACGTAGATTCAAAGGGTTTTTAACTCAAAAGTGTTGACAGGATTTCGAAAATAGCCATTAAGCATGATCAAAAATTAAATCGCATTAATTTGGAAGAACTTAGACGCATTTTTAATCGTGCTCTTGAAAAGTTAAGGTTATTTGATTCTGGAAACATGATGAAAATCAAGCCAGGATGGTGAAATGGCATGGGATTTGGACAAAGTTAAAAACTGTATGAGGAATCGTTTCAAGAAGATTTATGAAAGTGAAGCCATGGAGCATAACAACCGTGGATCGGACAAGGATACGTTGAAGGATTCCGAAGTAGGTGGCAAAAGCGAAATCGGGTTCGAAGACATCATTTATGTAATTGAAAAAATGAAGAATTACAAGGCTGCAAGTGTGAACGGCATCACCTCTGAAAAGCTCAAGATCGGTGGCAGATATTTTTTTGTGTGGCTGTGAGAATCAATAAATGCATTTTCCGTGAACAGCGAAATTCCAAATGATATAAGAAAGGCATGTCATAGATGTTAAGGTTTTAGTTATAAAAGTAGAGTATATGAAAAAGACGTACAAGACCTCAGAAATGAGCGAGACCACATCTGAAGGACCCGCAGATGAGGAAGAAATATCAAAAAATGTTGACGATAAGGCTAAAATTATTATACACGAGATAGGGCTAAACGAGACGAGGAAAGAAAGATAAGGAAAACGAGACGAGCAAAAAAGAGACGAGGGGAAATGAGACGAGGCAAAACGAGAAGAGGAATACTGCACCGAGACAGCAGGAATGTTGATATTTTCAAATATCGTCAGATGGATTCATATTTTTAAGTATAAACCGATGGAGTCATATTTTCAATATAAAGCCATCTTCCTAATCTACAAGAGAAGGAAAGAGCAAGATGACTATAATAATTATCGAGTGATTAGCCTGCTAAGTACTGAGGGAGAAATATTCACCAAAATACAGATTTATAAAGTCAAGGGACTTACAAAAGAAGGGATCTTGGAAGTTCAATGTGGATTTATGCTGGGGAAATCATGTGTGGATCAGATATTTAGCCTGAGGCAGATCACAGAACATAGCTCAAAAGTAAACAAAGAAGTTTTCTGTGCATTTGTTGACCTTGCAAAAGCTTTTGACTAGGTGGTTACAGCTGAACTTTGGGAAGTCTTAATAGAATATGGAAGGAATTGGTGACTTCTCAAAGCAATACAAGCAATATATAATGGTAGCAAAGCGAGTGTGAGAGTAAATGGACTACTGAGTGATGATTTGGAGAGCATGATAAGTAGACTGAATACCAGCATAAAATACCAGCATTAGTTTTGAAATTCACTTGAATAAAATAAATATGATTGCGTTTGAAAGTGAGGGTGCGAAAATAGTATGCGGTATTGCCTTCAATGAACAGGAGATAGAACAAGTTGATTATTCCATGTATCTTAGAAGTTTTTTTACAAAAATGTTACTTACAAAGCTTAAATTGCGGTATAAAATTCTGTGCTTGCACCAACTTGATGCAAAAGATGCATTTATGTTGAGGAAGCAAGAGATGTATATCAGGATAGGGATGTTTGCAAGAGAGCGACCTAGTCAGCAACTCATGTCGGAGCGATGTTGCACAGGACGAGTGTGTTGTTTAAAAACAGCAACAGTCTAAATTAACATTTGCTGTGTATTGTTTTTATCAAGTCTTGCCCCTAATTTATCCGCAGAAACATCATGTATGTTTTTCCTGCTTAGCAACTCAAATAAAATCGCTGTTCACGAAAAATGCTGCGTGAAGGTCTTGGGTCAAGAAATGAAGATTAAAAATGGAATCAGGATTTTTCCTATTCGCAAAAAACAAGCATTGAATTCTAAGACTGATCTTACACCTATTCCTACTTTCTTCTACCTTACTGAAACTCTCGTATGTCAATTCTATTTACAAATCTTTCCATATCGATTCCTTGATTCCCAGTAGTAAAGAACGAGGATGAAACCAGACAAGTTACGCTTACCTCGAGAGGGACTTTGCCTTGCGATATAATAATAAAAAAAAACTTCATTAGAAGGAACCTTCTTATTTATAGAAAAATTTGAATGGAAAAAAGAAAAATTTGTGAGATGATGATGTCAGGATGAATAGACCAAGATCGCATTGTAATTAACTGACTCTTCAGAGGGCGAGGACTTCACGTGAGCAAATATTTGAACTCCCGTCTGTTCCGGGAGCAGTGTTGACTTAGTTGGACAAAGGCATTGCCAGTGAGACTTTAGTGCTGACCAAACAGGGAACAGGAAATCCGAGAAGAACTATTTCCTCTCTTCAGCTGGAAAATGTATTATTAGCAAAGTTATATTTCTGAAATTGATGCTTTTAATATTTATTGAATATTCGATAATAAAATTCACATGAATATTCAATTTATGCATGCCAACGGCCATGCTACGCTCAAAAAACCAGTTCCCGTCCGATCAGTGTGATGAAGCAGCGTCATTTCCGGCCCACCATTTCATTTTTTCAAAATTTCGATAAAAAATCTGAAATCAGCTTGTCTATTTTTGCTGTTTTTTCAATTTTGCTCACTGTGCGTCGGACGTGGTTGATACGTAGATGTGAGACGTGTGTATTCGACATAACGCATGTGACATCGGAGAGGGGTGTTGCGCATGCGCTATAGTAGAGGGGAGTAGCGCATGCGCTATGTACACTTTCCCCCGACCTATCCTTTATAACACGTGTACAGCACCCGTGTGATGCCTGCGTGATTAAAACCTGCTCAAGAATCCAAAGAATTGAATACTGTTACACTAAGAAAATGACCAACTTCGTGAATAATGTGAAATTTGCAGATATTGAAGATTGTGGTACAATCAAATACTAGATACAGTACAATGGTTTTCTTCAAGTACGTGTTTCTACGGCAACTCCGTAGAAAGAGACAACTTCTCTGACATGTATCTTTTGAACGGTGAGAGCCTGGACCCTAATTTTTTTAAATTTCTTCGGCTTCGGAAAACGAAGAGAATGACACCTGACGCAGTAGGAGTACAGTTTTTCTCCAGCTAGATATGCAGTTTCCTGTAAAAATACTTTTTAAAAGTGTTTTCCAAAAGTTTTTCCAGATTATTTCGGCAGCCATATGAAATATCGCAGAAACAAAACCACCGTTGGATTCGGCATTAAAAATGCATTGAAAAAATTTTCACAGCCTTCCATCTCCTGATTTGTATTTTTTCAAAAAATATTCGATCCAAAATATCTTGAAAACCTGACGTGCTGCAGAGAAATAGGGGCCAGATTCGGATCCAGCATAAAAAACTACTCTGTAAATGATATATCTCATTCCCTGAGCACATAGGTCACATTTTGTTGACCAGTTATCATCGAGAAAATAATGAAACATTAGCCTTGGCATCCTACCGTTGAGACGACTTGATATATTAGAGAATTATTTGGTTTACTTGAAAATTCAATGCAGGATATCGAAATTTTTCGGAAGAAAAGTATGGCAATGTTTAATTTTATTGAAGAATGAAAATTATTGGTACCAGAAATGTAAAAACATAACTTGCAGACATATCCATCTGCAGTTATTAATGATAATGAGTCACCTATAGTTGCTATCCATTGCTTCTTTAAAGTTTATAATCGTAACTGCGAGATAGAGGACTGTGAATGCGAAAATATGTATTTTACAATAATTGGACGGAAACTTGTTTGCCGCGATGTCTTTTGTGTTTGAAGCGATAATTTTTTATATGATCATTTATTTTTACGAATCTGCGACACTGCGGATATTCCGATTGCCATTCTCATTGCAGATCTTATTCCCGTTCGCATCTATATAAATATCGAAAATCAAATGAACATTGGACTACCTATCAACCAGGAAGAACTTACATTCAATCTTATTATCTATACTATTATATAAAGCTAAAGATCTTTTTCTTTGTAGCGGAAAAACGTTAAAACTAATAGACCGAATTTGATGAAACTTTGGCACAGTATCAAGGATCATCCCTGGATTGCTATAGGCTATTTGAATTATTTTCGTTTTTTAAAAAACGACGAGAAAATATCAATTTGAGAAATCTTGGTAGACCGAGCCGACTGATGCCAATGCGCAAGCGCGAAGTATCTGCTTCA
>WSXT02182840.1:0-20926 GCA_011762715.2 Neuroterus valhalla | reverse complement strand
ACAAGATTTCTCACTCGCACACTTTTCCATGCATAGGAAGAGGACAACTGCGCGCCTGCGCACGAAAACTTGGGATCCTCCAGTGAATATGTCTGGCACTTACGGTAATGTTTCTATTGCCAAGTGGCGGAACGAAGTTGGGTCTCCTTATTATTCCTTCGTGAATACTTCACATCGCGTCACGTTTCACGTCTAACACAAAAAACCTAAGAAATCGCTGATTTCAGGTGAAACGAGATCTCCGTTTATGAAAATTTTTCATATTCCAAGTTCCTGAGGTTGCTAAGTATGAATCTTGAGTTGGTGTGGTTCTATGACGTTACACTTTGTCTCTATCCGAAATAACGTCGAAAATCCCATCCAGTATTATCAAACAAACAAAGATGTATGTACCACCTGATATCACTCTGAGATCAAACATATATTTATGCAGGGTGAGAAAGTGCGAAATTCTGGTATACATGGTTGTTATCTGAATATTCCTAGTGACAACATCAACTTATTTAGACTAGCTTACAATTTCCTGTAAGCGAGAAATCAGAAGAGCAAGATCTGAGCTCTTGGATTTTCAAGTTTTTGCATTGGTACTTATTGAGTATCAAATGTTGTGACTGGTACCGAAGCACAGTGGTTCCAAATGCCTAAAAGGTGGCCAAAACTATAAAATGTTCATGAAATAGGCCAAATTCTCTTACTCAGGGGTTTTCGAGGTCGCTGATTACGAACCAGGTGTCAAAAATCTTAAAAACAAAATGGCGGATCCAGTATGGTGAACGAGTATGCTGAATAAAGTTTTTATTCTTTTCAAAATTGGTGTGAGGGGGTTTTTGAGGTCGCTGACTACGAATCCGGTTCACAAAATTTCAAAAACAAAATGGCGGAGCCAGTATGGTGGACGAGTATGCTGAATAAAGTTTTGATTCTTTTCAAAATTGGTGTAAGGAGGTTCTTGAGGTCGCTGCCTACGAATCCGGTACATAAAATTTCAAAAACAAAATGGCGGATCTAATATGAGGGACGAGTATGCTAAATAAAGTTTTGATTCTATTCAAAATTGGCGTAAGTGGGTTTTCGAGATCGCTGACTACAAATTCGGTTTCCAACATTTCAAAAACAAAATGACGGATCTAATATGGAGGACGAGTAGGCTAAATAAAGTTATGATTCTTTCCGAAATTGGTAGAAGGGGGTTTTCTAGGTCACTGATTACGAATCTGCTATTAAAAATTTTTTACCAGAATGGCGGATGGGACACGATCTTATATCAATGTAGCCAATTGCAGTGACACTAAAATGAGTGAACTTGATTGTATGATTTGTTTATAACAATGATAAATGTTGTTGGATTGAAATAAGTTGTGCACAAATTCTATTTTTCAGTTGAAAAGAAGTGATTCCGCAAAAAAGACAAATTTTCGATGCATATAAATGCCGAATAACTGAATTTGTTTATGGAAATTGTTTATGAAAATGACAAATGTTTTTTATGGAACTCTGATGTGCAATTTTCTTGTTCTTCAGATGAAAAGAAAAGATTCAAAAGAAAAGAAAAGTTTTCGATACACAGATATGCCAAATAAAAGAATTTGTTCATAAAAATTTCTAACGACAATGACAAATGTTGATTCATGGTACTCTAATGTATAATATTCTTGTTCTTTAGATGAAAATGAAAGATTCCACCAGAAAGAAAAGTTTTCGCTACACAGATATGCCGAATAAAAGAATTTTTTAAATAAAAATTGTTTATAAAAAGACAAATGTTGATTCATGGAACTCTAGTGTGTAATAATCTTATTCTTCAGGTAAAAAAAAAATGGTTTCACAGAAAAAAAAGATTTCCGATGCACAGATGTTCGAAATAAGCAAACTTATTATAAAAATTGTTTATACTATCACCTTAAATTGTTATATGGTGCTTTTTTGCAATTGAAGATTGATCCTTCACATTTTTATAACAAAACTTATGCAAGTAATACATTCGAAATCCGAAAATATAACAGTTTACAGTTATATTAATCACTTTGTTCATAACAATTGACAAAATATAACCAATTACAAATTATAAGGTAAATTACAAATTAATGAATAACAAATTCAAAAAACGTGCACTTCTAAATTAAAGTACGTTTCTTTATGAGCATTTTTGAAAAAAAGCTCTGATCCGTTGAAAATTGAGGAGTCGGGTGATTTTCGTCCCAAAAAAGTGCTTTTTTCCCAATGTGAGCCGCGGCGGCATGTTGGCGGGCCGAAATAATCAAATAAAAATTCGCGTCAACGGCAAGCTTGCAAAAGTTTGCGGCGAATTTTTTGGTATGTGCTAGAAAGGGTTCCAGTTGACTTTAAAAAAAAACGGAAGCGGTTGATCGCGGTTAAAATTCTTTGTGCATATTTTTAACAACGACTGCTAGCTGAAACTATGAGATCATACGACTAAAAGTTTAAAATTATGTTTTCAAACATTTTTTTCGAGTTTTCATTTGTTTGATTCATTTACAAAAACTGTGAGGAAGAAATTCCGTCACTGAAAGTCTGAATCGCTTGACTCTTACATAAATTACACGACTTCCATAACAAACAATTTATTAACGCTTAGTGAGCGTAAAATTTTGCGTCCAGGAAGCGCAACTTTAGAGAGAGCCAAAGAACATTATATGAAGATTCAGACTTCCTTTGCCGCTTTCCGCAAGCTCATAATGCAATTTTTGAACAAGAAAAATGATAATTTCATGGTTCTGGAATAGCTGATAACCAGTTAGTGATTCAAATAATGTTGTTGCCGGCTCGACAATCTTTTCCAAACGAGTTTTTCTCGAAACGACTTTTTTGAGATTTGTGTACACTCTAGCTCAAAAAGTTTTGGATCAATCATTCTGATAGTTAGCAGATACTCTTTTTATATCTTTACCTTCTATTTGAACCTAAATCCGTAGTTTTATTATTGTTTTGAGTATTTCCAGGCACAGGAAAAGTTATGAAAAAACGTCAAAAAATCAATGTCTCTTGTTTACACACCCATGAAAAATTGAATTTTAATTCTTGTTTTTCGTAATTAGGTTTAAATAGAAACTTTCGACGTTTTGGTAAGGGAAGTAGAAATGATGTAGCGCACGTATAGTTCGTAACTAGTCTTTTTATTTGTATCACTATTTTGTTGAACACTTTTCACTTTGAGAGATCGCACTCGAGTGAGAGGCCTTGGCCGACCGACGGTTGTTCTCACAGTTCAGCTGACTATCGGAGTCAAGCGAGTACAATCAAAATGGCGCGACATTCAAATACTCCAACACTCCCTCCCGAGATTGACTCCGTATGTTTTAACAATAATAATCTCTTATTTCTAATCAGTATCAAAAAAAAAATAAAGCTTACATTTTTAGGTATAAAAGTAATCGTTAGTTTTTCATATATACATCTGTAGAGTACACATTCTGACCTACAAGCTATCTGATGATGAATTTAATACTATTCGTTTTGTGACTGAACCGTCCTTATTTGTTTTCTTACCATCGTAGCCTATTTTCTGAAGAGATTTGTACTGCCGTTAGCAACCATGATCTCCAGACCTGGAATCTAATATAAATTAACATTTTTCATGAGCATTCGTATAATTGATTGAGTTATTAACCCCGTCGTTAGTCGGAGTCACTGTCGGTCTAGATCAGTCGTAATTTAGAATTGTATCTCGTAATCGGACATGAGTCTCGAAACCAAGTGGTTTCGTCATTATATCAGCCCACTGATTTTTCGTTGAAATCCATTCTGTAACAGTACGGTCATATTTTATACATTCCTTAACATAGTCCTGATGAACTTCTGGCATGTGTCTAAGTCGATTTCCTCCACTAGTGTTTGCACAAATAGTTGCTGCTTTATTATCGCATCGTAGAACAGCAGGGAGTAAACTGTCTTCTAATAGGCGCAATATTGATTGGTAATCGCAATAATTTCCTGACACGCTTGGCTCATTGCTACATATTCTGCCTCACATGTGGAAAAAGCTACATAACTTTGTTTGTTCGCCCGCCAAGAAATTGTGTCTCCAAACAGTCGTATCACAAATCCACATGTTGAAATTGATAATTTGCAATCTGCAAAACTCGCATCTGAATAAGCTATCAAATCGTTCCGCTTTCCTAGATAGTTCAGACCCAATGTTTTCGTCCCTTTCAAATACCTAAAAATTCTCTTTACCATGTTCCACTCGTTTTCTGTTGGATTCATTTGGTGTCTACTGACCACATTCACAGCGTAAGCAATATCTGGTCGTGTAGCTCCGGCCAGATATGAAAGACTACCTACAGTTTCTCTGTACGGAATATTTAGATTATTTTCTCTGAGTTCGTCGTTTTTGTCATCTTTCCGCTGTCGTCGTTCCCGATTAGCCACCTGTCGTGATATCATGGGAGTGTTCTGTGCGAATTCACCATCAAAGCCAAATTTAGTCAGAATCTTATTGATATAATCTTCCTGAGTAAGTGACATAACCCTTGTTTCTCTATTTCTCCGGATGGCGATTCCTAGAAAGTTCTTTGGTTTCCCCAAATCTGTCATTTTAAATGAACTCATTAATTTAGTTTTAACTTCTCCCAGTGTATTACTGTCGTTGCTTGCAAGTAACATATCGTCTACATAGATTAGTAAGATCACTTTTGACTTTCCCGAACTCCATGTAAAAACACAAGGATCGTTGTCGTCATTCACCAACCCGAGGGTGTTCGCTACCTCGGTGAATCTCTTGTTCCAACATTTCGGACTAATCCGTAAACCATAGAGAGATTCATGAATTTTGCACACTTTAGACCTTCGTTGCTCTCCTGTAACTTCCATTCCCTCAGGGATTTCCATATACACCTTGTCTTCAATAGTTCCATTAAGGAATGCCGTTTTCACATCTAATTGACATGCTTCGAAATCTTGATAATTTATCAATGCAAGTACCGTCCTTACTAATGTCAATCTTGAAACTAGTGCATAAATTTCTTTCAAGTCATATGTGTTTGTGTCTTTGAAACCTCGTATTACCAGTCTCGCTTTATATTTAATTTTACCTGAATTGTCTCGTTTTTGTTTGAACAACCATCGTGAGTCTATAATATTTGGCTTTTTACCATTCCTTCCTTCTTTTGGCCGGTCTACCAGTGACCATACTTCGTTTTTCTCTAAGGAACTGAATTCGTCTTTTATCGCCCTAATCCATTCCTCCTTTTCTTGAGATTCTATCGCCTGTCGGAGAGTTTGAGGGTCGTTATTGATTTTTGCATGGAAGCAGTATAATATTTCATCTGAATTGCTGTCAATCGTTTTTGCGAATTCTCCCTCTATACTTGGGAATTCATATTCTTCTGGAACTGTCGTAACTGTGGAAAAGTTGGCGAAAATTGTGTCAATAACCTTTCGACTTCGAGTAGCATAGGGCTCTCGAGGTTGCTCTATCTTTTGTTTCTTGGCATTTTTATTGACACTCTCTCCCTCCGTTTCTAGCAATCTTTTCGCAGGTCTTCCTCTTTTCTTTTTCTGTGCTCCCTCCGTTCCCAAGAGTTTACTGTCGCTCTCTTCAGTAACAGCAGTATCATGATCCACAAATTCTATACCTTTTTCGCTTCTTGGCTCAACTGTTTCAGAAACTGGCTAGCCTAAAATAGGGTTGTTTTTGAACTTGTCCCCATAGACTACTTTTTCGTTAAATCTGACATTTCTTGATTCAAAGAATTGGTCTGATTCTGGGTTTAAGAACGCATATCCTGAACTAGTGTATCCGACTAATATTCCTTGAACTGCTCGTGCTGAAAATTTTGAGTCAGGTTTCCTCGTTACTGACCAGTAAGCCAGGCAACCAAATCGTTTTATCTGATTGACCTCGTAATGAAAGTCTGGTGCAAATATTTCTAAGGGTGGTTTGAAGTCGTTTGACTTATCAGTGGTTCGATTATACACATATATTGCTGCTCCCAATGCTAAATCCCACATATTCGATGGTAGTTTCGAATCAAACATGATGGACCTAATTTTCTTCTGAATGGTTTGGTTGAATCTCTCCGAGATATCATTGTGTTGTGGGGTATCTGGACAGGCGGGTTGACTTTCTATCCCTTCGCGAATCAACACTTCGTTTCTATACCCTCCCATATATTCTGTACCTTGATCTGACCCTAAATAGCAGATCTTTTCATTTTTTCCTAGTAAATTTCGTGAACTCTTTATAAACCTTTCCAAACAATGTCCGGTTTCATCTTTTGTCTTCATTGGGTATGCCAGGGCCATTCGAGAATAATCATCAATAAATACAGAAATTTATCGAAATCCATGCGGATGTGTAGGCGGAGATATTTTAGCCATCACATCAGAATGGATTATTTGCGACGGTCGTGACGCTCTGGTTCGTTGACTTTTAAACGGCAATTGGGTTAACTTGGTGAGTGCACATATTTCACACTCACGTATATTGTCGTCAAAAACTACCGATTGTATGTCTTTGTTATTATTCCACAAGCTTTGCAACTTTCGTAAGTACCCTACTGACGCGTGTCCCATTCGTACATGCCAGAGCATTGTTTTATTTGTTTCGACAACGTCACTATATGTTTTAGTGAATGAAGATGAATTTTCTGCTATATCAACTGTTGGCAATTCGTCTAAATTCGTTATTTTCCTCTTAGCTATTAAGGTGTCAAAGTCCGAAAATATACGCTTATCATCCCTGTTCTTTTCGCTTGTATCTCCTACCTCTTTTTCGGTCTGAGCCTCAATAGTATTTTTACTACCATCACTTGTCTTTGCATCATTGTCTTGTTTTATTTGGTTTGTATTACTTGAACTGCCTCATTTTCCCTTCCGATTTCAAGTATAGTTTTATTATCTTTATTGATATTACAGGTGTTATTTTGGTTGGAGTCCTGCTCTATTACTTCCGTGTCAAGAACAGTTGTGTTTAGGAAATTCAATCGTTTATTTAAATCTTTATTTTCAACTTCGAATTCTACTAACCAATATGGTCTGTCGTATACTCCCGTGGCTAACAATTCGTTTGTTTTTGGATCGAAAATGCTAACTTTCTTATTGTCTAGGTAAGTTGTAAACCCTGCCTCCGCAAACCGTCGTAGCGAAAGAAGATTTTCACTTGAGGAGCCCGAATAAATGGCATTATCTAGTCTGAAGGATTTCTTGCTGTCCTCATTTATAATTAAATTTACTGTGCCTCTACCTTCTGCAGTTAAATCTGCTATTCTGTCTTTATTGGCACATCTTATCGTGCTTGATTATAATTCTTCAAATGTGCTAAATATTTCTCGCGCATTTGTTAGATGTTCAGTTGCACCTGAATCAACAATAAAAGAAACATATTTGCTATTCCGGTTAATCTTCCCTTCCCTAGAGTTTCTATTATTTGAAACGTAGTTGCAACTGGTGGATGGAAATGACTTTTCTAGATTATCTACCTGTCTACCTACTACTGCGTTAGCTTTACACATACCTGGATTTTCATCCTGTTGGGAGCCTGCAAAGTGAATTCTAGGGGTATCAGTCGTTCCTGTTCGAGGATGATTCGGTTGTTTCTGAGAGTTGTCTCTCTTATTTTGGTACTGATTTGGAAAGCTACTGTCGTTTGGTTTTGTAAACTGTCGTGTATAGTTATTTTGGGCTTTCTTTAGTGACTGTGAAAAATGACCCCCTCTCTCAATTTTAGGCTTAAAATTTCGTCTATTATTGGCTTGTGACCGACTGTCCTTTCTATTATTCCTATTATTGTTAACATTTCGTTTACCTCTGAAATATCCTCTGCCTGCACCTCTTCTAGTCCTCGACACTCGTTGGGGACATTCGTATGCTTTATGAGTAGTAAATTTGTTACACTCGTAGCATTTCCGTACTCCTTGACCTTTTCTTGGACACTCGTT
Source organism: Neuroterus valhalla (assembly GCA_011762715.2). Lineage (NCBI taxonomy): Eukaryota > Metazoa > Arthropoda > Insecta > Hymenoptera > Cynipidae > Neuroterus > Neuroterus valhalla. The sequence goes on along the minus strand of WSXT02182840.1, from coordinate 13,028 downwards.
TTTCATATGGCCATAATCATCGCACTCGTAACATCTTTCATTAACCCATTTAGGGTTAACGAATGATGCCGTCGCTGATGTACTGGCATTTGTGCTTGGATGATTTCCCGTCGTGAACTGTCCTCGATTAGCTTCAGCCTGAAGAATAAACAATTTAAGTGAGTCGTATGTTAATCCTTTACCTGTTTGGTTTTTTGTCATGAATTCTACCGATTGTATCTCTGGCACTTGATTCATAATAGAATTGTAAAAGGAGTCTCGTTTCTCATCTATAGACAGCGAAGTTGAACCCGAAATATTCTCGTAATTGTGTACAATTTCTTTAAAGCGGTCAATAAATTGCATAGCTGATTCTCTGTTTGGATTATAGAAGATTGAATATAACTGCTTCCGGACACTGACACTCGTTACATTTACTTCACTTCGTTTAAACTCTTTTTACTTGTTGAGAATTTCATTCGGGTCTTTTATTTGTAGAGTTTTTGTGTGATAAGCTTTATCGACCCGATTTATTAGAATGTCGCGAACTTTATATTTGTGTTTTTCTTTTAGACTATCGTTTATCCCTTCCGGCGGGACAACAGTTTTATCTATTACATATAATAGATCAATCGTTCGTAATTCTGAAGCTAGAAACTCGTAAAAGTGTTCAAATTTTACTCGCGGTTCTAATTTATTTAGGTTTTGATTATTGTTATTAATTTTTCCATTACTGTCGTTAGAACTATCTGTTTTCTGTGCGAGTGACCGAGGTGCAGTCGGTAATCTCATATTAGAGGGAACGACTTCACTAGATATAATTTTGGCTTTTCTCACCTTCTCTTCGTCTGCCTCTCGTTGTTTCAACCATAATTTCAGGTTTTCTTGCATTTTATTGTGCAAGCCCATCGTAGCTTCCATCAGTCGTTCCAATTTCAAAATTTTTATGTCAATTCTTTTCTCCGTTTCACTATAGTCTATTCTTTTCCTACTCTGTTCGTCTGTTCCTGAATTCCCAGTATCTCCTTCTGCCTTTTGGATTTCCATTCGTTCTTCATTGTCCCTCGAATTCTCTCCCTGTCGTCCACTGTCTGTCATACCATCTTTCGCCGCATCTGGTGACACACCTTCCGTATCAATTTTTTTATTAAACCTATCGTTATGTCGTCGACGACACCTGTCGTAAATATTCGTTACACACATTCTACTTGAATACATGGAATTATGAATTATTCGTTTACCTTCGTTTTTAGTGTTATTTGAGGAAACTGTCTTCCCGTCCTCACTGGCTAATGGAGCCTCTGTCATTTTGGACCTCACGTCGGGATCAACCTCTTTCTCCTTTTCCCCGTCTTTCTCTTGGTCCCTGCTGTTGGCGTCGCCATCATCTGGTTTCTGCTTCTGTTGTGCCATCGAGATTTCCAATTTCAATTGTTCCCATTCGTCCTTCAGTGCCGTTCTTGCCTGCACATATTTTCATTCTATTCGTTAACCCACCTTATTATTTGGTGTAGGACTGCACAAAAGCTAGCTCTCAAGTTAATCAAACCGAACACAAGTTCGAAAAACTTGGAGCTGATCCGTTCTTTCACACCCGTTACTACCGTGTGTTTCCGAACAGACCTAGTTGTTCCGGTTTTCAGAAACGAACACAATTTCATCCGACCGGAAACAACCCAGATAAATGGATTCGTGTGTCTTTGGCCACCATTAATCAATAATAACTCGTCTTCATTGATCCGCCGTTAACATTCGTAAACAGCATCGTTCAAGGTCAATTTTTCGACGCTAGTAGAAGTGATAGTAATGAGTATCACTATTTTGTAACGAATTGGGCATTAGACTTGTCAAAAACACAATCGTTGCATAGTTGTTACCCAGGGCATAATAATCATAATAATAATTAAAATAATCGTATGTACATACTTAGAGATATCGACTCTCCGGTGGAGAAGTTGACAGTTAGACACTCTTCGTCAATCGTCACCTTTGCCTCTACTTCCTCTTCAGGTCGCATGAGCATTGCTCTTTTGCACCGTTTCAGCACTTTCTCTACTGCCAACATGTCGTTAAAAACTCAAACCAGCCGTTTGTGAGGATCAACACTACCTGAAAAAGATCGATATTCATGAAACCTACCATACCGGCAGTTGATAAGAAACCTTGTGGCTTTATGAAAATCAAATTATCGTAACGCCTTCTGTCGTTGGCGAATACGTACCACACTGTTCGTAATTAACTGAGAAGACTTATCTCCTAAATTAAACTCGAAAGTCCAATTCGGTCGTTAATATCGTTAAAAACACATCACCAGTCGTCTTTATCATCGTTTAGAAATTTCTAGTCGTCCTGATAACGTTCTTATCAGTCGTTTTCTCAAAAATCGCTATCGATTTGTCTAAATTCATTCTTTCTTTTTCCTTTTTTTTTTCTCCAAATTTTCATGGCATGAAGCCATTTCGCTGCACAAATGCCCACTTTGTGGAAATTTATCTTTTCCGATTACACCCATCGTGCTTCATTCAATTTTCGTCGTACCCGTCGTATTGTATTTAAGGTATGATTTGAGAGATCTCACTCGAGTGAGAGGCCTTGGCCGACCGACGGTTGTTCTCTCAGTTCAGCTGACTATCGGAGTCAAGCGAGTACAATCAAAATGGCGTGACATTCAAATACTCCAACAGAAACTGTATATGTGCCGAAGTTAAATTTTGAACCTTATTGATTTCGGAATGTACACAAGCAACAACTCCCAATTGTTCCGCTTTATGGGCAGCAGCCGATATCTTCCATGTTTCTCGATAAAAAAATTTGAAAATTCACAATATTTTCTCAAATATATGTACAAAATGTCTACAAAGTATAAATAAATTACATTCATTTCTTCATTGCCAAAAAAAATCACGAAAATCGTTACAAAAACTCTTTCCCAAACCTATTCCCCCCTTAAGGGCTGAAAGGGAAAGGACGAGTTCGTTAATTAGCTTTTTTTGACAAATGGTTCTGGTTTTATCCGTCGAAATAGCTCTTCAAAAATTTGAAAATGTACATTTCTGCTCAAACTGTGCAAGATGCGAAAAATGTTAGGAACAAAAATAAGTCATTTTGAAAAGGTCTTCAAATTTTCCGGAGACCGCTTTTTCATAGGACGAATAGCTCTCGTTCGAATCGCGAAAACACACTTATGAAAATGGAAAAATACCCCTTCCTAGCCTAACAATAAGGAACAAGAAGAAATATCAAAATGAAAAATTGCCCATCTTAAAAAAGTCAAGAAGTTCTATATGAATTATTTTTCGATAAGACGTATATTTCCTGTTTAAATCGTGACAACACTTTTTAAACAATAGGAAATTTCATTTGCCACTCTGAATATGCGATATGTAAATATCGGTGGTGGGAATCGTGATCAAAATATTCTCCTTAAGGCAAAGAAAGCCTCAATCGAAATAATTTTCAAAACAATTTTCATCACAAATGTAAAAAAAAATTCAATAATGTTTATAAAAGTGTAGGTTTCCGTAAATTTTGCAATATTTGTCACTCTGTGTATGCATCACACTGTAAAATGAATCAAACACCGGAGTAGAAAAGCGCGAGGTAAATTCATCATCGAACGCGAATTGCGAGATCCGAAAAACGCAAGCCCCAGGTGCACTGAAATTTTTGAACTGCGCGCATAGCGCGCCACAAGAATGTTCCCGCGCAGCAGACATATTTTTTTCTTGGATAAGAACAAAGTTCTTCATCATTCAATCACAAAGATTCAGAATTTATAATCAGCGGCTTTAAAAACCTAGGGCAAGACTACTTTGCATTAAGAAATTCATGTTTTACATAAAATAACCAACTTTCGACAATTCTTTTGCATGCAAAATACAGTGTGACGCCATAGAAATACAAGGACTCGGGATTTGCACTCAGTGACCTCAAAAAAATAGAATATGGCCACTTCTCATTGACAAGAATCGTGTTTTACCTGAGATGAGCGATAATCTATGTTTTTCGAGGTCAGGGACGAAATACGACGTGATGGAGCCAAATAGGCTCCACGCGTAGAATCAAGGGCTCTCAAAACGTGGGGTAAGCCTATTTTAGTTTGTGAGGCTGACCATGTTTCTTCCGTGCTGCTGTGTTATTGAACAAAATAGGATCACTTACCAGAAAATCATGTTCTGGTCCAAAAAGGAATTTATTTATTTATTTATTCAGATAACGTATGCTAAGTATTGGACAAAATCAATCAACCCTTCAGCCGTAATCTTTTACCCGGCCAACTTCTACAACCTAAGCGCTAGGAGGCATCCTTTCAGCTCCTGCCTATAAACTGAACTGAACTAAACAATGCACCAACTGAAGAAGATCCTTATGGCAATGATAGGGAACAACAAATATTGTCGTATATTAGTAAATATAATTCAAATCACTCTGAAGCTTCAGATAAACCGAAGTCCTTGATTTGCTCAAAAATTACGAAAGTGTAGCTAATGGACGATAAGTCTAGCCCGTGGTGACAGTAGTTTACAGTCAGTTTGACCAGCGACTCACTGATGATTTCGCAGGTTATTCGAGAGATATGCCGTTCAAATTAGAACAAGAAACCCTCCGGAAAAAATCCAATGCTGGGAGGATTATGTCTTCTGCCAAACGAACGCGAGACGTCAATTCTTTATTGAAGAAAGCTTCCAATTGCCTAACACTAACCTCGAGTACACGTCTACACATAGAGTCCTTTTCTAAAAGAGGACATAGATTATTTGCCGAAACTGAATTTACTTTATTAACCCCTACTCATAATATTTTGATAGCTAATTCCTCAGATGATTGGGTTTCGAGTTCGCGTTAGTCATAGAACGTGTCAGGGTTCAAATTTGTAAATATTCTCTTTGTAATCATTTGGTCCGAAAATCGGAATTCGCTGACTTCGCTTCTCAAAATATCTGAGGATGGATGAATCTACACATGCGGTTTTTGGGCAGTTATCATCGTCAGAGAACCTGACAAGGCAGCAGGATTTCAGCATTTACATTTATTTTTTGAAGGTTATGAAAATCATGCGACTTCGCTCTGTCAAATGACCTGAAAATTCGGAATCAGCGACCACGAAAAGATAATCGATTTACTTTCTAGGTGTTCCTATGTATGTTGAAACTTCCATCATTTGGCCAAGGTTAGAAACAAAACGCGACATGACCTAGTCGAATGAACTTCGGAATTGGATTCAGTAACTGCGAAAACGTATAGAAAGTTTATCTTGTCTAGCGAACAAACACTTTTTTCGTGTGCCTGTTTAATGTTTGACACCAGCCTTCACGTGAGGCCTCTCGAAGTTATGGCAAGGCTTGTCTCATTCCATTTGGCACCACACATTCATGCAGGTAATATTATACAAGGAAGTTATGGAATTAAAATAACTGGTCATTGCAAATCACGAGAATAAAACTTCTGTTTGTAAATGACAGAATAAGAGAGTGTCAGATACTGTATTTCTCGAACGGGTGCCCAATACAAAGCGTGAGGCTTAGAGTTTACACGGTTACTTCAATATCATCGTTATCCTGTGAATGTTGATTTGGAAAAAAGTGAATCGAACAATGTGGATTGCAAAACTTCCGTTTACATGAAGAAAATAAATTGTGAGGAAACAGATCAAGCTACCCTAAACCAACATGCTTGAATTGCATCAAATAAGAATTTTGATATTCAATAAGTATGCTCGATTATAAAATTTCAAGTTTATCCAAAAAATCAAGAGCACAAGCCATTCAAAATGGTGGATATAGTAAGCGTCGAATTATAAACTGCAAGCTATCAAACACCGCTTATTATGTTATGAAAAATGAATCAAACTCACATTTAACATGTGCTGAATCTGAATGATCTAAAAGATAGCTTTGGGAACTAACCTATAAGCCTTGGACCCTAGGAAGGCTAAACACAGAACACAATAACCTGCAAGCCTTAAGACTCAAGAAATGTCAACCCAAGAACACAATATCCTGCAAGCTTTAAACCCCAGGAATGTCAACCCCAATATACAATAACCTGCAAGCTTTAAGCCCAAGGAAGGATCACACCAGAACACAATACCCTTCAAGCCCCACGCGCCAGGAAGGTTAACCCCAGAACATAATAACCTGCAAGCCTTGAACCTCAGGAAGGCTAACCCAAGATCGCAATAACCTGCTAGTCGAAAACCCCAGGGATGTTGTGAGCGAGAAAATTGCCGCCTCACATATGGCTTCGTTGCAGCAATGTCTCAAAGTTTGTTTTTGGGCGCCAGCCAGGCCCGGAAAAATCAGAACACGAAGGAATTCTATTTTAGCCCGGCAACCATATTATTCTTCTAGTTCCTAACCCTACTTTGTATCCATTTATCTTATTATCAAAATCCAAAAGAGAGGAGAAGGGTCAGGAATCACAGGGGTAGTTCTTCAAATCACCAACGACCGTTCCATAACTTTCTTAAACTCACATTAACGGAAATTAACAATTTATTTCTGCGTGGCTATATTACAGTATAAAATAAACAAAGGAAAGAATGCGACGAAGTCCTTTCGGAAGTTATAAAAAGTGAAGGCCTTGGAGATCCGCGGTTAACTACATTAACAAAAAAAAGTCTCAGGAACGACCACGTGGTCGAACTGCTCGGGGAAATTCAAAGGAAACCATTACCGGAAATCTCGAACACATTTTATCCGGAATGAACATGTCGCGCAACAAAAGAAAAATCCTCACGCACTGTCCCGAACACTAAATGAGCAAGGAAAAATACAGCATTCTCCTAAATAGCACTGGAAGGGTCCGCGGTCATCTACAACGAGGAGGACGACTCATTTCCACCACGTGGTAGACTCCAAAGTCTCGGATGCGTAATCGTCTCAAACAAAAAAAAAAATACATGCCGCGAGGAAAAAAAAAAAATCTCTATATCGCAATTATCCAATTTCAATTTCTAATTCTTCCAATTTCTCCTGCGATGTTCTTAGGCGAAGAACAAAAGCGAAAGTGACGGGTCAGTTGTGACGCGCCACCTCTATGGAGTCCAGGGTGTTCCACTGTGGCGCGTGCGCAACATCGGTTCACATGCGCACACTGGTAACTCATTTAACAGAACCACGGAATAAAATATAAGATTAATAACGGAATCGAAAAGACGTAGACAATATTTGGCAATACGATACAGCAATTAGAAGTTCTTTTCGTTAATAAAACTATCGCAAGTCATTGCAAAAGATACAGAGATTTACGGAGAGATACGCATGAAGGTCCGTCGACAGGATTCCGTTCCGGTATTCTCGGAGATGCCATTTAAAGAAGCGATTTGTCCAATCGTCGTCTCGGGAAACCAGACAGAAAGATCAAATACTCCAAATCTCTGTTTCTTCTGAGACAAAGTTCTATTTGTGACGTCACATGCCCCTCCAGTAACAAGACATTTGAAACCAGGGTCTTGTAGGGAACCGTAAGTATAGAATGCAGACCCAATTATGCCTAGTGACAAGGCTCCCGCCACTCTTCAATCCAGTAATGATCGAGCCTAGTCATTTCAAAAGCCCTAGAGTTCGTATAAGGTGCGTGAATTGTGACGTCACGCCTTATAAGAATAGATTGAAGTAGGCAGGTGGTAAACATCCAAAAGTAGCAGAGTTCAGCAGAGGGTAAAGGGCCATGACGCCGGGCTTCTTTCTGCCGGTTTTTGAAAGGCAGGCAAAATGGCGGCGCTGATAGAGAGTCTGATTAGACGGAAGGTTAGTGGCGTGCCCTTGACCAGGACCGCGTCTGGTAACCATGGGGACGAATTTGTATCATCAGACAACACCAGGTGCTCTGTGTCCACGGAAGCATCCTTCGAATTCATGAACGTGTCGGGATTAAGAGACGACAGGCCTGGGCAAATTTAGTCCAATAGATCCACGGCGAATGTTGTTGTTGACGTAGCTCGAAATTATCTGTCAATTTCGAGCTACGTCAACAACAACATTCGCCATTGGTTTAATATTTAATGTAATAATTTCCGGTGAGTGCTCCTGAATCGAGGTGAGACTTTTGCTTCTGGTATTCAAAATTTTTGATTTGAATATATCAAACATAACCCTAATACAGGAACTAAAGCGACGTCATGAAGTGACAGGGATGCCAAATTTACCCTGTCACAATGTCGACCCCACAACACAATATCCTGCAAGCCTCACACGCCAGGAAGGTTAATCAGAAATCTCAATCACCTGCAAGGTTTACACCCCAGGAAGTTCATCCCCAGAGCACAATAACCTGCGAACCTTGAATCCCAGGAAGTTCAACCTGGGTTCACAAAAACCTGCAAGCCTCCAAACGCAGGAATGTCAACCCCCGAATACAATAACCTGCAGGCTTTACGCCCAAGGAAGGATCACCCCAGAACACAATAACCTGCAAACCCTACGCGCTAGGAAGATTAACCCAGAAAATAATTACCTGCGAGCCTTGAACCCCAGGAAGGCTAACTCAAGATTTCAATAACCTGCTAGTCCTAAACCCCAGGGATGTCAACCCCAGAACACAATCTCCTGCAAGCCCTACACGCCAGGAAGGTTAACCCTAGAACCTAATAACCTGCAAGCCTTAAACCCCAGAAAGGCCAACCCAAGATTGCAATAACCTGCTAGTCGAAAACCCCAGGGATGTCAACCCCAGAACACAATATCCTGCAAGCCCTACACGCCAGGAAGGTTAACCCCAGAACACAAAATCCTGCAAGCCTTGAACCCCAGGAAGGCTCACCCAAGATCGGAATAACCTGCTAGCCCTAAACCTCAGGAATGTCCAACCCAGAATACAAGAACCTGCAAGCCCTAAACCCCAGGGAGGTGATTCAGAAATCTCAATTACCTGCAAGTTTTACAGACCAGGAAGTTCAACCCAAGAACACAATACCTGCAAACCTTTAACCCCAGGAAGTTCAACCTGAGTTCACAAACACCTGCAAGCCTCCAAACCCAGGAATGTCTACTCAAGAATACAATAACCTGCTAGTCCTCAACCCCAGGAATGTCAACCCCAGAACACAATAACCTGCGAGCTTTAATCGCAGGAAGTTTGAGGGGATCCTCTACCCTACAAAAAAAGAAAATTCGATTCTTTGCACTTTATTTCAATCTACTTCTATCTGAGGAAACGTGAAAGAAAGTGTTTGGTGGAAATCACATCCCTTTCCATGTTTCTGGGAACAGAAAGGTCCTCGTCTCCGGCTGTTTCCGAGAACGCGAGCGCGCTTACTCGAAAATTTTCTCGACATGTAGTGAACATGTGTGTGTATATGTGTGAATAGTTTATTAGTTTTTCATTCATTAAAAATTGACGAACAGAAGAGACGATCGGAAGTTTAGAATAGAACGATCAGAGCGAGAGTTACAATAATCAAGTTTCATTTCGTACTCTATCTTTAAACGCGTTTTTCCGAAAATACAATTTTTTTGGCTTTGTGTTCACGCCTTTTATAGTAAATTTGGTCTGATTTCGATTTATTTGGTCTCAAAATGTTCAAAAAATATACCGCTATGTTTTCCCGTGTACGATTCTTGAAATTTCATTTCGTTCCATTTTCATGGGCTTCCAAAGGTCAAAAAATTTGGTCGAAATTTTTTTTTTCCTACAAATTGTTGCATAACTTTTGGTAAAAATTTTTCTTTGAAAACCCGTCACGGAAAAACATAGCCAATGCAACGAAGAATATAGCAGATGTCTCATTGCGGATTTCAGATTACGCGTTTTTGATTTACATAAAAATATTTTCAAGAAGGAGAAGAATGTATCTTTCGAATAAGAAAGAGAAGTTTGGTAACTCCTCTATTACATTGTGCGCAAATAATTCCTAAAAAACACCTTGATTTTTGGCCTCCGAGAGTGGTGGACCCCCTTAAACCGAGATCATAACAACCTGCATGTATTCAAACTCAGGAATGTTAACCCCAGAATACAATAACGTGCGATCCTTAAGCCCAAGGAAAGTTAATCCAAGATTACAACAAGCTGCAAGCCATGAGCTCTAGAAAGGTTAACTCTAGAAACGTTCCTCTCCTGCTATACTGAAAAGGACTGTCGGATAGAGAATAGTTGCTAGGGGTGCAGTTGCATTGTATTCTTAGGTTATTTATCCTGTGGATTTGGGCTCGCAGCACACTGCGATCTTGGGTTAACTTTCCTGTGTTTAAGGCTTGAAGGTTATTGCGATCTCATGTTAACCTTCCTGGGGTTCGAAGCCTGCAGGTTTTTGCGGTATCGGGTTAGCCTTTCTGTGGTGTAAAGCTTGCAGATGATTGTGATTCCTGATTAGGCTTACTGGGTTTTAGAGCTTGCAGGTTATTATGTTCTTGATTCAACCTTTCTGTAGCATTGAGGATTACCTGTCATAGATATTATTTTGTCATTATAGAATTTTGGGTCTGATTATCGCAATGATACAAATATATTGCCACATATCGTTTCGCGAAAATATTTGAGGTTTTTTTTCTCCCAAAGCTATCTTCAAGATTGTTCAAATTCAGCCTACATTATATTAAGCGGTATTTGATAGCTTGCTGTTTGTAATACGGCGCCAACTATATCCACTATTTTGAATTTTTGAATGCTACAGTGTAAAGTGCCATCTGGATGTATCACATGATAAAATAGACTTTACACGTAGAAAATGGAGTAAGAGTTTATTATTTAACCGGGCAGATATTTTTTCTCGTGTATATTAGTATCATCTGAAACTTGAATTTCTTTTTTTATTTCAAAGAACGATGCTTCGGCTTGTAAAAATCCATTTCAAGAAAAAGGAGAATGGTTTTCGAAGTAAAAGATTGTAGAAGCTTTCTAAAGCTCTCTGACTCTGTGCTCAGATTTGCAATAGATCAAAAATTCTCGATGTAAGCGAGGCTCAAACATAGCGAAAAAACGTGTTCTTTGCACTCCTAGGTTAAGATATCTCGGAAACGTAGGGTGCAGAAGCGATTCTGAGTTCAGATTCGGATTCAGCACAACAAATCCCTTTGGGTACACAAGGTCCGGTCTATGGGTGTGAAAACGTGTTGACCTGTGTTATTAAAGTTTGTCAGTTCCAAGTGTAATATGTAGACATAAATTAATCTCTAGTCAAAGTTACATAAAATATACAATCTATTGTCATATAGTAATTGAATAAAACCTTCACCACTTTATTCAATCCCATTACAAACATACTATGAACATTTAATCACCTGCATTAATCAGCATACGTCAAGTATCAAATGTGGGATGTATACTCCACTCGTTATCTATATACTAGACCAGAACAGGAGGGAAGGAGACAAAAGGTTTTTCTGGTCCCATTTTCAGTCGCGTTGAATGTGACGGACGGTGTGTTCCCGTTTTTTGCAGTTAGGTGGCCTCGATCAGAGTATATAGCCATGCAAAAGAAGCAAAGCTTAAAGAAATCACGACATTACACCCGCACTCATAGTCGATGCCGTAAACATAAAATAGGCTAAAATAGATAAGAGAGCATTAAAATTGGTACAGGTTCTTTTTACAAAAACACAGTTTGAGGGTAGGGTTAAAAATTATTTTCCTAACGAAAATAGACATTTCTAATCGAAAATCTCACATCCATGGAAATAATAGAGATGGTTACACCTTTCTCTCTCAATATTGTTCTTTGCGTACATCTTTGGCGTAAGTCTGTTTTCAGAAGAAGTACAGATTTTTCGCAGAATCGAATCACTGTTCAAAATATCAAAAAATGAGGAGTTTTCGAAACTCTTTACAATAGAGAAGATAAGGAAGTAGAACATCTCTTCTATTTGAAAAACATTGGATTCAAAATGATACATACCTATATTTTGGTCATTCTTTAAATATCGGCTGCGATTTTCCATCTAACAGTAGGTGCTCAACGAAAAAAAGTGTTATATCTTTCGAATGAGAGCTTTACGAGCTTATTCTTAAATTGTATTTTATCATAATGTGAATGATTTTATTTGCAGCTGTATTTCAGGTATCTTCTACTAATCGAAAATTTGATGCCAATGATTTAGATACGAACTTCTTAAAGTTCTCTTATCATATACCCGCCAGAAGAGCTCATGAGGACACGCTTGAGGGTTGAATGTAGAATCGAATAGAGACACAAAAAATATCAATAAGTTTTGATCTCTAATGTTGGCTAAAATCGGGTCCGAAATGGGACACTGAATCCTAAAGCGTGTCCTTATATCTTCGTTATGGTAAGTACGTGATATAAATTACGAAGTTTGAACCTTGAATTACTTCGATGAAATGGTACCCGCACGCTGAATCAAAAATGTTGCCATAATACTTCGTTTCCTTAACTTAAAAATTGGAGAATGTTATTTTTCTGGTTAACTGAACCCAACATTTTTTTGAGTGGATTTTTGGTGACGTCTAGCTTCTTCGGGGAAGCCTTCGAATTCGAGGCATAATTAAGTATCCCTAAAATTTCTTTTTTAACACTTTTCACATTCCATCTATCATCGAAAATATTTGTAACGACGATTTGAACAAATTTTGTCTGTATCGTGTTCATTGTAATTGATGAGAACTTCACGGTAAGCCATAGTAGTACATTCTGATATAACTGAAAGTCGTTTGTGTTATCTTCAAGATATGAGAAATCAGGAAATCTACTACAAAGAGCCTTTGTCTTGACACTCTTTTATGAATAGCAGACAAGGATGTAAAATTAGGCAATTGTGGGTATATAAATGAATCCGTTTTAGAGAATTCCCAGCTGTCGTTCAACGAATCCTACAATTATCGGTTCTGAGTAAGACGTCGCTGAATCTATTTTGAAAGGATGAAGATTTTGATTCTTCTCCTTACCTGCACGGTTTTCAGTATAACTGGTGAGTGAAATATAGCATAATACTAGGAGTGCGATACTGTATATTATTATAGTACTCCCAAAAGTTGTTGATATGAACTAAGATTCTGAAAAATATACATTATTGATATAGATTCACATATGAAAAGCAATACTCATAAAACGTTACGTATGCCAAAAATCAAGTATGCGACAATTTTTAGAA
>WSXT02182829.1:0-20926 GCA_011762715.2 Neuroterus valhalla | reverse complement strand
GTGGAGGTGCTGGCGCCAGCACCTCCACCCAAATGTCGGTTTTTTGAGAAAAATAAAAGAGCCCAAAAATCGGCATTGGTGCCCAAAAATAGCCCAAAAATAGCCCAAAATTCAGATATAAACGGGATATGGAAATTCCATTGTGGAGGTGCTAGCAGAACGGACCTTAAATAAAAAGGATTGAAAAGAGTTAGGGGATGGTCACCAAGAGGTTACAGTAGGCAGATTCAAAATTCAAAGAGGAGGAATAGGAAAGTCAGAGCAATGGAAGGTATGGTAATGGGAATAAGGAAGGAATATCTAATAGGAAAGGATAGGAGAGTGATAAAGGAGGGAATTGAAGGATTATTGACACAAGAGATAAAGATGGGAGGAGAGAGATGGAAGATAGTTGGAGTGTGTGTAAACGGAGAAATGCAGCAGGAATCGTAGGAGATAGAAAAACTGATGGAAGGAAATGAAGAGGGGATTAGGCTCGTAATAGGAGGAGATTCTATTGCAAGAATACGAGATAGAGGAGGAAGGGAATGGGAAGAAGAGCAATGAAGGAAATCCAAAGACAAGATACTGAATCGGGATAGGAAGAAATTGTTACAGTGCTTAGAGGAAATGGGGTGGTTTATCATAAACAGAAATATAGATGAGGATGATGAAGGTAAATATACACGCTCAGGAAGAGAAAAGAGAACGGTCATTGACTATGTGATAGTATACGATGAGGTAACAAGCAAGGTCAAGAAACCAGACGTAGGAGAATATATAGATTCTGATCATTTTCCATTAATACTGGAAAGGAAAAAGTAGTGGAGATGTATATAGAAGAAAAAAGAAGAAATATACTGAGATGTGCGATAAGAAAAAAGGAGAGGAAAATAGGAGGTTTTAAGAAGAGGCGAAGAAGGCTACAACAGAAGAAAAGGTTCAGAAAGTAGTAAAGAAAGATAGACAAAGGAGGAAAAGGAGGAAAAGGGTAAACTAGGATATAAGGATGGTAGAATGGAAAAATTATTTCACGGATCTGATATGAGGGGAAGAGAATAAAGTAAGGAAGGTTGAAAGAGAGGGAAAGAATAGGGAAGAGGACATAACTAGTGAAGAAATAATCAACGGAAGCTCCAGGTCTGGTTGAAATCCAAAATGAAGTATGAAAATATGATAGGAATGGACGAAAGGAATGGGCATGGATAATGTACGATAGGGTATGGAGAAGAGAGGGATGGCCAGAGATATGGAAAGAAGGGGTAGTGGTACCGATATTGAGAAAAGGCGAAGGAGAGGAGGTCAAGGATTATAGGGGAGTGACGCTTATGCCAACCTTATACAAGGTGTATGTAACGGTATTATCAGAAAGAATAAAGAAAGAAGTCTTTCAGAAATCTTTCGTGAGACAAAAAGCCGGGTACAAGTAGCCGACCAAGTAGGCGATTTAGATAGGCAGAAGATGAAGAGGGAATGGCGGGTCTAATTACAGGGTTGGAGAAATACTAAGATGAGAAGAAATTGAAATGGAATATAGGAAACACGAAAATAATGAAGTTCAGGAAGGGAGGGGGAAGTAAAAGAGTATAGGCTGGGAGATAGAAGGGAGTGAAGATACAAGAATTAAAAGAGTTTAAATATTTGGGTTGCGCCTTGCAAGCAAATAGTGATCATAAGGCACTTATAAGAGAAAGAATAAAAAACCGGTAGGGGTAATGAAGCAGGTAGGGGGAATAGGAAAAAGAAGATTCAAGAAAGATTGGAAAAGGAGAATATGGTTTTTTGATACCCTGGTTTGGCCAGTTTAAGGATATGGGACAGAAATATGTGGGTGGAAGGAAAGGAAAGAGATGGAAAGGTAACATGAACGATAAGGGATAAGTTAAGTATAAGAGCAGGGAAGAGGGCATGAAAATTTTAAGAAAAGCTAAGGGAGAGAAAGGGATGGGAATCAGCAAAATAATGTTTGAATGAGGTGGAAGAAACAAGAGGGAGGGCGATTGAGTTAACGAAATGGAAAAAAAGGGAGTTCCTTACAGATAGACATATAGGGGAGGAAATTGGAGTAATCTTTGAAGAAATAGGCAATGAAATGATATCAATGGTATAAGATTATAAAAAAAGGAAGGTCTACCAAAGTATTTGTAAAGAGGGTGGGGACAAAAGAGATGGGCAAGAATAGCAAGATTTAGATGGGGAAACGAGGTCAGAAAAGCAATGTATTGGGTAGAAAAGGAGATAAGAGAGGGCAGAATGTGTGAATGAAAAGAAGAAACATGGGAACATGTATGGGAAGAATGTATGGGAGGAATGGAAGATAAGGGAAGCTGGCAAGAGAACGTGGTAAGGATTTTGGGAGAGGAAGGACAGGGAGAGGAGTGGATAAGGGAAATGGAGGAAGGCTAGAGGAGCGAATGAGATACAATGAAAGAATGAGTGTGTAAAGGAAAATTGTACAGTAAGAATAATCAGATTTAAGTAGAATAAGATGAGGCTGCGCTCTATCTCTCTCGCTGATACGCTCAAATCGCTAACAACGCTCAAACACTCGATCACTTGTCGTTCACTCGCTCGCTCGCTCGTCGTCTTTCAGTCACCACATCACGTTGCGTTATGAGTTAGGATAAGAGTTTTATGTGTATATAACAGGAAATAAGTTAGGCTAAGAGGAAAAAAAAATTGTTGAAAATTTTTACGTATGTAAAGGGACGGAAGTTATGGAAAACATTAGGGGACAGATTATAAAAGATAAAGAAGAACAAGATAGTTTGATATTCAACATAAAAAGATGTTTGTGTTTTCGAAGGAAGTTGAAGTTTTAAGCCAAGAAGACGAATTTTTGGCGAAGAACCGTTGAATTTCCAACAAGATGGTTCTTTTTCAACAAATAAAGATGATGAGAAAGATGATTAAAAAAATATATATAATTTTCATTACAAAAGGACAAATTTTCAACAAAACAGTCGAACTTCTGAACAAAAAAGGTGATAGTAACCAAACAGTTCAATTTTCTACCTACAAGATGTTTTGCAAAAAAAGTTGGAGAAAACCTTTAAGTTCCTTTTGTATCAAGAAAGATAATACTTTACCACGGGAGATGTATTTTCAATCCTGCGAAATTTTCGAAATTTTTAGAAATTCCGTGAAATCCATTCAAATATTTTGAAATGTTCTTCAAAGTCTGATCGAAATCCCTTAAAATCCGGCAAAATTCTCTGCAATTTTTTGAAATTCCGTGAAATCCATGAAATACTTAAACAACTTCTTGTCCAAATATTGTCGAAATCCCTTGAAAATCTGCAAAATTCTCCGAAATTTTTAGAAATCCCGTGAAATCCATTGAAATACATTGGAAATCGAATGATATATTTTTAATCCAGTGCAAAATGTCTCGAGTTTGTTTTTCAAATCTGTGAAGATCAGTGGAATTCTTGTCGAAATCCTTTAAAATCCGGCGGAATTCTTTGAAATTGTTAGAAATTTTGTGAAATCCATTGAAACATTTTGAAAACCTTGTTTAAAACGTCTCCAATTTTTTTCCAATCCGTGATGATCCGTGAAATTCTTGTAAAAATATTGTCGAAATCCCTTGAAATTCTGCAAAATTCTCTGAAATTTTTAGAAATCCCGTGAAATCTATTGAAATACATTGGAAATCGAATGATATATTTTTAATCCAGTGCAAAATGTCTCGAGTTTGTTTTTCAAATCTGTAAAGATCAGTGGAATTCTTGTCGAAATCCTTTAAAATCCGGAAAAATTCTTTGAAATTGTTAGAAATTTCGTGAAATCCATTGAAACATTTTGAAAACCTTGTTTAAAATGTCTCCATTTTTTTTCAATCCGTGATGATCCGTGAAATTCTTGTAAAAATGTTGTCGAAATCCCTTGAAATTCTGCAAAATTCTCTGAAGTTTTTAGAAATCCTGGTAAATCCTTGAAATACATTGGAAATCCAATGATATGTTTTTAATCGAGTGCAAAATGTCTCGAGTTTTTTTTTCAAATCTGTAAAGATCAGTCGAATTTTTGTCCAAATCCTCCAAAATCCGGCGAAATTCTTTGAAATTGTTAGAAATTCCGTGAAATCCAATGATAGATTTTAAATCCACTGCAAAAGTCTCGAGTTTTTTTTCCAAATCTGTAAAGATCATTGTTATTCTTGTCGAAATCCTTTAGAATCCGGCAAAATTCTTTAAAATTGTTAGAAATTTCGTGAAATCTATTGAAATATTTTGAAAACCTTGTTTGGAATGTCTCCACTTTTTTGCAAATCCGTGAATATCAGTGGAATTCTTGTAGAAATCCTTTAAAATACTGTGAAATTCTTTGAAATTGTTAGAAATTCCGTGAAATCCATTTAAATATTTTGAAATTCTCTTCAAAATCTGATCGAAATCCCTTGAAATCCGGCAAAATTCTCTGAAATTTTTTGAAATTCCGTGAAGTCCATGAAATACTTCAACAACTTCTTGTCCAAATATTGTTGAAATCCCTTGAAATTCTGCAAAATTCTCTGAAATTTTTAGCAATCCATTGAAATACATTGGAAATCGAATGATATATTTTTAATCCAGTGCAAAATGTCTCGAGTTTGTTTTTCAAATCTGTGAAGATCAGTGGGATTCTTGTCAAAATCCTTTAAAATCAGGCGGAATTCTTCGAAATTGTTAGAAGTTCCGTGAATTCCAATGGAAAGTATGGAAAACACAGTTTGAAATGTCTCCAATTTTTTCGAAATCCGTGGAGATCCGTGGAATTCTTGTTGAAATTCCTTGAAATCCTGCAAAATTCTTCGAAATTGTTAGAAATCTCGTGAAATCCAATGATATATTTTAAATCCAGTGCAAAATGTCTCGATTTTTTTCAAATCTGTGAGGATTAGTCGAATTCTTTTCGAAATCCTTTAAAATCTGGAGAAATTCTTTGAAATTGTTAGAAATCCCTTGAAATTCATTGAAATACATTGGGAATCCAATGATATATTTTTAATAGAGTGCAAAATGTCTCGAGTTTTTTTTCAAATCTGTGAAGATCAGTCGAATTTTTGTCGAAATCCTTTAAAATCCGGCGAAATTCTTTGAAATTGTTAGAAATTCCATGAAATCCAATGATAGATTTTAAATCGACTGCAAAAGTCTCGAGTTTTTTTTACAAATCTGTGAAGATAATGGAATTCTTGTCGAGTCCTTTAAAATCCGGCGGAATTCTTTGAAATTGTAAGAAATTTCGTGAAATCCATTGAAACATTTTGAAAACCTTGTTTAAAATGTCTCCATTTTTTTTCCAATCCGTGATGATCCGTGAAATTCTTGTAAAAATGTTGTCGAAATCCCTTGAAATTCTGCAAAATTCTCTGAAGTTTTTAGAAATCCTGCGAAATCCATTGAAATATATTGGAAATCCAATGATATATTTTTAATCGAGTGCAAAATGTCTGGAGTTCTTTTTTCAAATCTTCGAATATCAGTGGCATTCTTGTCGAAATCCTTTAAACTCGGCGGAATTCTTTGAAATTGTTAGAAGTCCCGTGAAATCCATTGAAATGTATGGAAAACACAGTTTGAAATGTCTCCAATTTTTTCGAAATCCGTGGAGATCCGTGAAATTCTTGTTGAAATTCCTTGAAATCCTCTAAAATTCTTTGAAATCCTCTAAAATTCTTTGAAATTGTTAGAAATCCCGTGAAAACCAATGATATATTTTAAATCCAGTGCAAAATGTCTCGATTTTTCTTTCAAATCTGTGAGGATCAGTCGAATTCTTGTCGAAATCCGTTAAAATCCGGTGAAATTCTTTGAAATTATTGGAAATCCCGCGAAATCCATTGAAATACATTGGGAATCCAATAATATATTTTTAATCTAGTGCAAAATGTCCCGAGTTTTTTTGTTCAAATCTGTGAAGATCATTGGAAACCTTGTCGAAATCCTTTAAAATCCGGCAAAATTCTTTGAAATTGTTAGAAATTCCGTGAAATCTATTGAAATATTCTGAAAACCTTGTTTGGAATGTCTCCACTTTTTTTTGCAAATCCGTAAATATCAGTGAAATTCTTGTAGAAATCCTTTAAAATACTGTGAAATCTTTTGAAACTGTTCGAAATCCCGTGAAATCCAATGATATTTTCTTAATCTAGTGCAAAATGTCTCCATTTTTTTTTATAATCTGTGAAGATCAGTAGAATTCTTTCCAAAATCCTTTAAAATGCTGCGAAATTCTTTTAAATTGTTAGAAATTCCGTAAAATCCATTGAAATGTTTTGAAACACACAGTTTGAAATGTCTCCAATTTTTTCGAAATCCGTATAGACATCCGTGGAATTCTTGTCGAAATCCTTAAAAATACTGCGTAATTCTTTGAAATTGTTAGAAATTCGTGAAATTTAATGATATATTTTTAATGCAGTGCAAAATGGCTCCACTTTTTTTGCAAATTCGTGAAGATCAGTGAATTTTCCATCGACGATTTTGAAAGCACAGTTTGAAATGTGTCCAGTTATTTTGTATTCTGTGAAATTCCTTGAAATTTTCTCAGTTCTCGACGAAATTCCTTGAAATCCTGCAAAAATCTCTGAAATCCCGCTAAATCCATTGGTATATTTTGGAAACCCAGTTTAAAATAGTACAAATTTTTTCAGATCCATGAAATTCCTTAAAATTTTCTCAGTTCTCGTCGAAATTTCTTGAAATCATACAACATTTTTCGACATTTTTAGAAACCCCGTGAAATCCAATTAGATATTCTGTAAACCCAGTTTGAAATGGCTCCAATTTTTTCAAATCCGTGACATCCCTTGAAATTTTCCCAGTTTTTGTTGAAATCTCTTGAAATTCTTTGAAATTTTTAGAAATTCCATGATTTCACTTCATATCTAATGAAATCTTGTAATATCTCTTGTTTTTCATCCAAATTCTATTATGGAATGTCTTGGAATATTTTTAAATGTCGGCGGAAAATGTATAAATATATTCCGAAATCCTATAAAAAATGTTGGATGATTTTGAACTCCTGCGGAAATTCTTGAATTGTATCTCGAATTGTATTCAGATTCCCTGAAATATTTCGAAACCTCAGAGTGAAATGACTCCAATTTTTTCTTAAATACATCCCGTGAAATCCTCTCAATTCTTGTCGAAATCCCTTAATATCCTGTGAAATTCCTCGAAATTATTTCAAATTCCGTAAAATTTTTTGAAATTTTTTGTAAACTCAGTTTAAAATGTCTAGAAATATTTGAAAATTTCGCGGATACATTTGAATTTTTTTTTCAAATTCTTGAAATCTCTTAAAGTTACATGGAAACTTGTGTAATCAATTGAAATCCATGCGAAAGCATGAAATCTTTCGAAATCTCCAGAAATCTCGTCAAATCCGTTATGTTTTCGGGATCCGTAAAATTCTTATAGAAATATTTTCGAAACCCAGCAAAAAATGTCGAAAGATGGTTGGAAATTCTTGCAAACCTTTTGAGTGATTTGAAATCTCCTTTCAATCTGAAATAAAAACTTGAAATATTTAAAATTCCGTAAACCTATTTTCCTTACAAAAAGTCTTAAAATTTGAATAATATTAAATTGGACCGTGCGAAGTTGAAAAATTGTAATTCGCATGATAAGCGAGGATAGTTATACGATACCAAATGCGAAGCAATTCGAAAATTCACATTTCACAATGACCTAAACGTTTAAAAATTATTTTTTTTAATTTAGTGGTAATTTTTATATTCGAAATACTTCTATAACGACCAAAAATCATTCTTTCAATCCCTTTTCCATCCAAACATATCCATCTCATAAATTGACGGAATAAATCCCAAAAACCCTTTAGGCCCTTAAGCCCTGGGCCCCTTTTGTCATTCTCCGTTCCTGAGCGGGCCGAATAGCGGTTTGGTGGAAACCAGCCGGGCAACCTCCGCTCGGCGCTTCGCTTCGCGTTTCATTTCAGTTCGTGTCCTCGCTTCACGGAGGACGGTTCTACATAGGATATTACGCGGCGCGTCACTTATTCTAAAGAATCCAAAAAAACAACACAAGTAAGGAACTCTTCTTCAATTCTTCAGTGAAAAGTGAATAGTGAGTGAACATTCGAAAACCTCCGTAAATAGATTCTCGATTGGACCCTTCAATAATAACAATACTTTTCTTAATTAGGAAGTTAAGATCCTCGTACTCCAGAATCTGGTTCCGAGAAGTGATTTATCGAAATTGAAAAATACAATTATAAGAATAAAAGTGCATCTTCAAGTCTTTTTTTAATATTCAAATTCCGTGCCCTTTTATTCAAATAAAGGACTCGACATTGTTCTTTTTTGTGTGTTTCTCGGAAGACGACTTTTTGAAATTGTCAAAGAATTGGAAATTTTAATAGATTTGAAAATCTTGGATCGGTGTTTCCAGTTTGGTGGAGCGTTGGTTCGCTGGCCGTCCCGTGTCCCGTCAGTGAACGAGAAACTCGGAATCGAGAGAAGAAGCAAAAGCAAGCGAGCGGCGAGTGCATGGGGCTAAAATGGCGCTCGCAGTCCAAGCACCTCTATCGACCGTGACAAATAATTCAGCACTCGCTGTGTACCTACGCGAGCCGCGAAATTTATAAAGTGGATTTCCTCAAACCTCACCTATTTTCGGTCCTAGTTACTTGCAAGTGTGTCGAATCCTCAGATTGGTGGAAATAGGAAAATACAAGAAGGCTGGAATCTGGATTGCTGTTTGTGAATTCGGATCCCTGTTGTATCTTGTGTGGATTTAAACAAAGTGAAAATAAAACAAGTGTTATTGAAAAAAGTGCACGCGAGGATTTTAAACTGATATTAAAAGAGGAGATTAAAGGTAAGATTTTTCTTGTTGAAATTCTAGGTGTTAGGTTATTTAATTCGTAAGCAAAGATAAGCGACGGTGTTTGAAAGTTGACTTAATGATTTTAAATCATTCAAGTTTACTAAAAAGTGGATTATTTTGAAGTAAACGCCTTTGAAATTGAGTCATTTTGATCTGAAAACAAGAGCAGACAATTAGAATATTATTCAGTTTCAATGGAATCCTTTTCTGTTGTTTCACGTGAAATTGTAAATAAGTAGATTTCGAGGTTATCTTTCTGTTAGCCCGCATTGGACTCTTGTGTAATATTAACGGCAGCGGGGGTTTGAATATTCGTAATTTTTAACCATTTCATTTAACTTTGAACTTTTGTTATTGCATTCAAGAGCATTGGCATGAAAATCTTTTAACTGATATTTTCATCTTCATAACCAAAAACTGAATATTTAAAATGATAAACTGACTTAGAGGGATGCATGATAAATGGATAATGACCGATGCTTTGGGTTCGAATATTTTGTTTCCATGAAATTTCAATTGAAACATTTCAAATCGAATAGTTTCAAATTTAAAAATTAGGAACGGTGCAATTTAAAAATAAAAGACGTCATGTTCAAACAATTGGAAATTTGAATCGTTTCTAAAATAGCTTCAATACAAACGCCAGGAAATCGAACCATTTAAAATTGAAGGTAATCCTGAATTATATAACTTACAATTCAAAATTTCTGGCAACAATTTTTAAGTCTGTAAATGAAATAGTGAAAATTGGATGTATTCAATTAGAAGGCTCTAAGTCTGAAAATTAGAGGAATTTAAAGTTTGGAATGTTATAAAATCATTCAAAGGCATTTTAATTAGTATAATTTGAGATGGAAATATCCCGATGTGTATGATTTAGAAAAAAAGATCCTCCAATATTGTATGACATAAGACAGATTAGCCTTGTTGTTTGGATGATTTTAGATTGACAAAGTTTTGCCTACTAGAATAATTTTGAATTCCAACATTCAAAAGTGGATATGTTCAAAAAGCGTTTGGAATTTATTCGTCGGTATTATAATATTCCTTTACAAATCATTTAAAAATTAAAAATCATCATTCAAAATCGTCAATAATAGAGAATTCCTAACCTATTTTCTAAATTGTATATGATCTTATGCTAAACCTTACCAAAAAGTATTTAATAATTACATTGAACGATTTTGAATTTATATTATTTAGTTTTTATGCTTTTAATGAGGATAAATTCGAAATCAGAAGCTTTTGCCTGGAAGCTTCCAATTTTGGATTAAAATGCTTGAAAAATTGGCCAATTTAGACTCCTTTCTGACTTTTTTTAAAATTTGTATTTTACTATCCTTATTTTAAAACCTTGAACTCTTTTAAACAACGACTCTCTCGAACTTGCCCCCTATGCTTTTTTCGATTGACTCTAATCCCAACGTTGCAAAAAAATGATCGACCCCAAATCTTTTGCATGAATACAAAGGGGCTTATCAACACTTTACTGAGACCTAAGCTCCAAAATAAATGTTAGCAAGTGGAGATGGAAGGGATTATTGAATGAAAGTTCTTTTGATATTTGGCTATCGGGTAGAAAATAGGGTAAACTTTCATTAATTACCTCCGTTCACGTGGCACGTCGATTCAACTTGGGATTATTTTGGCTTGACGAATGGCACGTGTGACTGTCTGTCCCTTTAATAATAAAGCTCAGTCTTTGAAGATCGTATCGAAATACGGTGTCAATGACCATTTTATGACGGCACGCCCATCTCTTTTCCTTCGTGAACTCAATCGCCAAATTGTGCAAATCTTCTTCCCCGTTTTTGTACTTTTTATCGACAGTTTCATGAAATTCCCTTTTTATGCCTCATTTTCGGTTTTTTAAGTATTTTTTTCCAGAATTTATCACACGTCCTTTTTGAAAGGCGAACATGGAACGAAGAAATAAAGAAATGATAAATAAGCGTGAGAGGTCGTGAAAAAGCAATACCGTTTATTTAGGGATGTATAATTTACAAGTTATGTGCCCAGTTTGGTCGTGAAAAAAGTTAATTGGATTCTGCATTTTGCTACTTTGTGCTCAAAATGTCCATCGGTTATGGGGCTTGCTTTACTTTTATGACTACGTGGTTTCGGATAAAATGATGCTAATTTGAAAGGAAAACATTGCCGCGGATGTATAAAGAATAATATAAAATGGGCCGATATTCTGTTTCGAATTTTATCCTTGAAATTTCAGCAAATGTAACTTAATTTTTATTTTGTAGTCGTTTCAGCGCAGTCTCAAATTGTTTCTAAATCATTTGGTATACATCATAACACAACTCTGGATTTCGAAGAATAATCCCTCATGGCGAGTGTTTAGTGTCGCAAAATATTTACGCGACGATCTCTGTTTGTGTGTGTGGGTGAGTGAGTGTTGAAATGCGAATTTACTTCAGGCGAGTCCTTTTATTATGGTTTGGATGTTTATTCTTTTTTGCCTTACATTTTTTGTTTGGGAAGATAAATTTAATTCAATTTCAGGCTTTTACTATCATCAATTTGATCAAAAACATTTTTAGCTCATTTCGTTAGGCCCTAGGGACAGGATAAACAAGTGCGATACAATTAAAAGCGATTTAAGGAGTTCAGAAATTAGGAGCGTTCAAATTGTGAGTTTTTGTTCTGATAGATTGAAGATTTGAAGAAAAAAAAATTGATTGGATTTTGTTGGATTAGGAAGCTTGTGAATTGAATTTTTTGCAACTAGGGCGCTTTTTGAGTTTCGACGTCTTCCAATTTCAAAATTATAACGTTTGATTTTTCAAGGATTGAGATAAGAATAAAAAATGAGACATGATAAGTGGAAAGTGGACACTGGACCAGAGGGATAATGAAGAAAAGAAAGAAAGATGTGAGGGAAAAAGAAGAAAAATTAATCGCAGGTGGTTCTCGCACCACGAGGTGGAGATTAACCTCGACCCGAATCCTCTTGATCCTGGAGATAAGAGCATCGGAGAGAACCCAGTTCTAACGGTCCGAGGACCCTATCTTGGTTTCATACGGAATGCTTCTTTACTTTTCGCTCGCTCTCTATCTCTCTCACCCACACTTTCGGCACACCCATGGAAATCAATTTTGATTGATGATGAATATGATTGTGAAAATTCGCTACGAGACGATCTCCATGGTGACCTTGGAAAGAGCTTCAAAAATAATTGTCTTTTTGAGCCGAAAGTCATTTCAGATTCCAAAAGAGTCATTTTCGTTTAGTTAGAATTAGTTCGATTTGTCGCAACCACTTAAGGTTTTTTTTCTTCCTTTTGGAGATTCATACTCAAATTGTAAATATTATGTTTCATACATTTTGTTCAGGACTCGAGAGAAGGATGCCTCGAAAATAAGAATGCACGGAAAGAGAAAAACACACGCTACTATGAGCGCGAACGGTAGAGAAATACCTGTCATTATTGCGTCAAAATCTGTTGCATTTAATCAGATGTATAACTAATTTTCTTGAAAACTGTCACTCGTAGAAAAAAATATATGTTATAAAAAGTGTGTATCTCAATAAGATCTACAACTTTTGTTTAAAATATTTTACCCAATTTTGCGTATTGGCAGAGCTGGACGCAAAAAACTTGGATTTTTAAGGGTTTTCTTTTATGAAAATCGACGTGTCACTAGTTTTCGCGAAAAATAGTACTCGTAGATAAAAATTTTTGTAACAAAAAATATGTATCTCAATGAGATCCACAACTTTCATTTGAATTATTTTGCCATATTGTGCGTACCGGCTAAGAAAAGCTCTAAGCGTCATGATTTTATGGTTTTTCCAGAATCACCATAAAAATCGCCTTGTCGCAAATTTTCACTATTATATTCGTAATAAGCGCGTCAAAATACATAAGAATATGGAGTTTGAAGAAAATCGAAGAATTCATCTATTTGTAACTTTATCCGAAAAATCTTGATATCAGCGACTAACTTTTTCTCTTCTGAAATATTTTACAATTCAATCACAGGAGGCCACAGTTCCAAAACTGGAACTGACTAAATTCATTCAGAAGTTCATTCAAAAATTGGAAGTTGTCACGACAAAAAGGCCTAAGCGCCAGTCGGCGTTTGTGTTCTCCTTCGATTGACCCTTGTCCGTCAATTATTTTTTTATATTTATGAATAAAGATATTCTCACAGACCAGAAAAAGGAACCTGCTAATAAAACTAAAAAAAAAAGGATCGGTACTCGAGTTTCATGAGAATCCACCTAATGACCTTTAGTTCCCGATCTCCTTTGCTCTCTTGCCAAAATTTCTTCTTTCTTCGTTGATCGCTCTTCTTGGGTTCTTTGAGGACATCGTTTCTGCACGATTACAAACGACCCGTGTGCGAGGGCTTTTTTCGTTTTCATTCGAGGGGTCATTTTTTTGGGAAGTGGGCGTACCTCTTTCCGGTTTTCGGCCCATTGTGTTCCGCCCTGTCTGTTTTTTTTTCTCTGCCTCTTCTCCTTCTTCCTTTGGTCCCTTGGTCTCTTGGAGCATTCGCGAAATAAAGAATGTGCGTTAGCAGCCACTTTTAACGTACCTGTATTAACGTTCTATAAAAGTGTGAGTTTGTGCACAGATGGACCCTTTTAGCCTCGGTTCAGTGGCGTAGCTAAAGTATAGAAAGTTAGTTTTTATCATTTTTTAGTCAAATCCTCCGAAAATAAGTAATTTTTTTCAAGAAGTTCCTTTATTGGGATTTTTTAAATTTTACTGTTCCTCAGTTATGACAGTCCAATTGTAAAATTTTTCATTTTTCATATAATTGATTAATTTTATATTTAAAACGTTACTATGTAGATAAATAATTTCTGATAGAAAATGGAAAATTTACAAAATTGTATAATTATATTAATTGTAAATTAATAGTTTTGTTAAAAATTGTAATGTTTGGTTTGAAGTGCAAGTATTGCATTAAAAAGACATATTTTTGTGAAAAATTTAACTGCTTAGTCCAAAGTTGAACTTTTTCGTTCAAAATTTATTTCGTTCTTTTTTAAAATTCATCCGTTTGATCGAATATTTAGCTCGTCTATTTCCTGCTGAGAATGTACCTTTTTTGTTGAAGTTCAGACGAACTTTTGAAAGAGTTGTCCTTGAAATTTTTCAATAGTTGCCCCATAAAACTTCGAAATGTCCTGGAATTTCTAATTTTATTGATTGGAAAAAAACGGGAAATGACCGGGAATTTTTTTGTATGGAGGAAATGACCGGGAATTTTATTGGCTAAAGGAAATGACCGGGAATTTCATTAAACGGGGGAGAAAGGTAAATGACCGGGTATTTTATTGATGGGGAAATGACCGGGAATTTTATGACTTATTGATTGGAAGAAGCAAGTAATGACCGGGAATCTCCTTGTCTGGTGGAAAACGGGCAAAGACCGGAAATTTCATTAAACGGGTGAAACTAGAAAATGACCAGGAGAAAACGATAATTGACCGGGAATGAAAATTGACGGGGTGAAACGGGAATTTTGTTGATTGAAAAAACGGGAATTTTATTAAATGGAGTAAAATGTAAAATGACGGGGAATTTTGATGACCGGGTATTTCATTGACTGGGAAGTGACCGGGAATGTTATTGACTGGGGTAAAACGGGAAATGATCGGGAATTTTGTTGATTGAAAAAACGAGAAATGACCTGGAATTGGCCGGGAATTTTATTGAGTGGAGGAAAACGGGAAATTACCGGGAATTCAATTGACTGTGGAAAAATGAAAATTGACCGGGAATTTTTTTGACCAGGAAATGAACGGGAATTTTATTGGCCGGAAAAACGGGAAATGACCGGGATTTTTGTTGATTGAAAAAAACGGGAAATGACCTGGAATTGACCGGGAATTTTATTGAGTGGAGGAAAACGGGAAATGACCAGGAATTCATTTGACTGTGGAAAAATGGAAAATGACCGGGAATTTTGTTGACCAGGACATGAACGGGAATTGTATCGACTGAAGGAATTTTGAAAGTGGACTTCTGTGACACCCCAATGTTCAAATTTAAATTTCCGCAATTTCAAGCTTTCCTCAGATTCACCAGTTTAGAAATTATTTTTCGAAAACTTCACGGAAATCCCAAAATAATTTCTAACAGACATGGTGAAAGTGTTATTTATTATAGTGAATGCGGCTCGCAAATACATGCTTTTCTAACCTAATGCTCTACGCGATTTTTTTCCATTAACGGTACGTGTCTTTATCAAGGGGGGAATCTCGAGAAATACGATTTTAGTGGAGAAGCAGAGCCGAAAAGGTATCATTACCGGTGACCAGATGGATGGATCGTGAAGTGCGTTTTACCGTTGTGAGGGGACACAATGGACTATCACTGTATGTAGGGATCACTATATGTAACATTTACGTCGCCTCGACCTGCGTTCAGATCACAAACTTGATAAGGCCAAAGGGAGAAGAAAGATTGAATCACCCCAAAAAACGACCCAGGCTAAAGCATTACGAAACTGGGGGCTGGGGATGTTTATAAAAAAGATATTTCATCCTAGAAATAAATAAAAAAACTTATTTTTCTGCTATCTAGTACTAATAAAACGATTTCAAATTCTAGAAGTTTAGCACGGACACGAACCACTATAGCTGTGCAACCTTGTTGATGTCGGTACTAGGAATCTGCGATTAGAAAGCGTGGTTAGAAAGGTACGGGCATTGACTGATATAAAAGTGATTGTACTGATTTTCGTCCAAATATTTGAATTTAAAGAAAGCAACAAAATTGTTGAATTTCTGACCGAAAACAAAGAATTATCTACTAAAATTCGAGCTGAAAATATGAATTTTTAACAAAATAGTTGAATTTTCAACAAACTAAAACTTTCAGTCGTTCTTCACAAAAGAGATTAATTTCCAACAAAGAAAGATTTTTTGGTTAAAAAGAAAACAAATTCCAACGAAATTGTTGACTTTTTAACAAAAACCACGAATTCTCTACTAAACCGTCGCATATTCAACCTCAAAGTATAAATTCGCAACAGAAAGAATTATTTTTCAATTATGAATTTTGAATAAAATAATTTAATTTTGAACCAAAAAAGATTTTTCAGTCAAGCAGAAAAAATAAATTCAACCCAAATTCTTTAATTTCAAGCCAAAACGATGAATTTTCGAGTAAAACGGATTTTATTCTCGAACACGGAACCTTTAAAATTCTATATGGAAATTCAATTAAATGGAAAATGTATATATTCGCCTTTTATTGAAAACGGATGTAATTTCTCTAATTTATTAGCGAAAACAAGTTGTCGTACAGAAAATTGTATAAATTGCGATTCGTTTCGAATGATAAATGCTGAAAATCCTTTCTCTCAACGTAAGACATGGAGAATTCTCTGTAATCGTGAAACGCGGTTCGGAGATCGGTTTCCGCGCGAGGCAATAAATCCCGCGGCGAAATCGCACTTTTACACCGGAGACGCGCGTATACTCGAAGTCGAATCTTGAATCGGGTTCAGACTGAACCACTTTCACCGGTTTCATCCACACACTTGTGATTCGAGCGTCCTCGCATCGCTTCGCGTTTCCAGTTTTCACAAAGCGCGGAATCTGGAATCGCTTGCTTGTAACACTTCCCTACCGATTTCCATTCCCCTTTTCAATGTGCATATATCTACTTCGCCAATATTGTTTAACGATCTCATCATCGAAGCATTATGTTATTGATCTATTAAGTTTTAAGTTTAATATATAATTATTTATCAGGGTGGCGACTTCACCGGGAAACCGGTAATTCTATTGACCGGGAATTTCATTAAACGGAGGAAACCGGAAAATGGCCGGGAAAAACGGTGAATGACCGTGAATTTCATTGGCCGGGAAAAACGGGGATTTTATTGACCGTGAAAACGGTGAATGACCGGGAATTTTATTGACTGGAAGAAACTGGAGATGAGCGGGAAGTTCCGGACCAGGAATGACCGTGAATTTCATTAAACGTGGAAACCGGAAAATGACCGGGAAAAACGGTAAATGACCCGGAATGTTATTGACTGGGAGAAACTGGAAATGAACGGGAATTTTTTTGACCAGGAAATGACCGGGCATTCCATTAAACGTAGGAAACTGGAAAATGACCAGGAAAAATGGTAAATGACCGGGAAT
Source organism: Neuroterus valhalla (assembly GCA_011762715.2). NCBI lineage: Eukaryota > Metazoa > Arthropoda > Insecta > Hymenoptera > Cynipidae > Neuroterus > Neuroterus valhalla. Next base: position 3,982 of record WSXT02182829.1, on the reverse strand, counting down.
TTCATTGACCGGTGAAAACGGTGATTTTATTGACCGCGAAAACGGTGAATGACCGAGAATTTTATTGACTGGAAGAAACTGGAAATGGACGGGAATTTTTCGACCAGGAAACAACCGAGAATTTCATTAAACGGGGAAACCGGGAAAACGGTAAATGACCGGGAATTTTATTGACTGGGAGAAACTAGAAATAAATCGGAATTTTACTGACCAGGAAATAACCGGGAAAAACTGTGAATGACCCGGAATTTCATTAACTTGTAATGAACGGTAATTTTTTTGACCAGGAAATGGCCGGAAATTTCATTAAACGGAGGAAACCGGGAATTTCATTGACTGGGAAATTTTCGGGGGAAAGCGGGAAATGGACAGGCATTTTATTTAACGGGGAAAACCGGGAAATGACCAGGAATTTTACTGAATGTGAAATGGGGGGGGGGGGGGTATTAACCAGGAAATGGCCGGGAATTTCATTGAACGGAGGAAATCGGGAAATGTCCGGGAATTTTATTGACCAGGTAATGACCGGGAAATTTATTGAACGGGAATTTTATTGACCTGGAAAAATCGGCAAATGACCGGGGATTTTATTAACTGGGGGAAAACGGAAAGTGGCCAGGAATTTTGTTGAACGGGAATTTAAATGACCGGGGAAAGACGGTAAATGTCCGGGAATTGGATTAACTGGGAAATGAACGTGAATTTCACTACAGTTAAATATTGAAACTTTTATTTGAAAATTTATCATTTTGTTTAAAAATGTAACAATTTGTTTGAAAGTTAGTTTATGTGTTGAAAACTGGATTTCTTTATTATTTACAATTTTTAAACTGCAAATTTATAATTTATTCCAATTCAACACTCCATAACTGTAGTAAAAAATTCATTTGTTTGGTTAAACATCACTTTTTTTGATTGGAAATTTGAATAGTCGAATTTTGTGCGACATTTAATCTTTTTCAGTAGAAATTAATTCATCTGTCTCAAAAATTCAACTCTCTCAGTTGAAGATTATTCGTTTTAGTTGAAAAATTGTATGTTTGGTTTCGAATTGGTTTTTTTTTTCTTAATAAAGATGTAACTGTACCATTTTCGGCTTTTTTATGATATCTTTTTAGTTTAAAATTCAAATGTTTTATTTTTGTTTAAACCAATATATTTTCTGGTAGGAAATTAATCCTTTTTTTTAATTAATCTTATTGTTCGAAATTCACCTTTATATATCTCATTTATAATTTTAGTTGAAAATTCATTTTCACAGTTTTGAATTCAACTGTTCCAGTAAGTTCAATTGTTCCAATTTTTGCACACAAAAAAACATATATTTGTTCGTAGAAAATTTGAGTTTTTTTCTCAAAGTTGATTTATTTTGCAATATTTGCAATGTAACTTTCAGTTGATCAGGAAAATTGAAAAGCTTGATCGGAAAAAACCGGGAATCTAAAATAGTCCGCCAGATCTCCATCCTAGTTTTTGGATTCTTAAAAGTCTATTCGGCGTGAATTTTTTCCATTTTTATAACAATTCAAGTCTTCTTTCAAAAAGAAATTTTCCGCACGAAAATTCAATCGTCATGTTGAAAATTCGTCTCTTTTGGATGGAAAATCCGTGTTTTTTAATTGAAAATCCATCTTCTTGTATGAAAGAAATTTTGGTGAAATTTGTGGTTGAATATTGATATTCCATTGTTAATTAATCTAAGATTGATCTCTTTTGGTTAAAAATGGATTTCCTATATTACGACGCTATCTCTCCTCAAAACGCCATATTTTTCCTATTTTGAGAACACTTTATTCTGTAAAGTCTCAAATCACGTAAAAATGCTAAACATTATATACTTTATCTTGAAATTTTTTTTTTTTTTTTTTGTATCGTCAAGCAAATAGTTCTAAATAATTATTGAAGCGTTGAATTTTCCCGGAAAAAATGTAATTTTGGACCAAGTAATGGCCTGGAATTTTCGTTTGAAGTTTGAGTGGCCATCCTGGAGATATAAAGTTTAAAATAATTATTATTACAAAATTATTCCACGTCGTTTTGAAGGGTCATTGACGTGAAAAATGAATTCGGCCGCAGTAGCTTGGGGCAATGAGGGTATAAAAAGCTTGCATTTTTACACGGTGGAACTTTCGATAACATCTCCATAAAGTTGCTTGGTTCCATCCATAAAACTCTAAAAGAAGCAAAGCCATTATCGCGTTTGACTTTGCGCTCTACTGTGGGCGCCCAGGTGTTTAGTGCAGAGATGAGTTTACTATCTGTGTATTATAAAAAATCTTACTTGGTTGAAAATTCGTTTTTTGCTTTAAAATATTTTTTTTCTAATTAAAAAAGTTGTTTGTTTACAAAACTATACTTACAAACTACTTGTGAACTTTTTTCATAAAAATCAATGTAGGATAAACAGTTTTTTCATATAATCGGTATGAGGTCGGGAAAGTATTTAATAATTTTGTGGCCGCACTTTTCTGAAGCCGGCCCTGAAAAACATAAGAGTATCGATGAAATATTCAATTTTAAACTGAATCAGATCAAAAGTTTTTTTATTGAGACAGGTGATAAATTGAACGTATTCGCTTGGATGAGTCGTTTCGACAGGCGTTGAAAATTGTCGATAAATTAAGTCCATTGTTTCCGGAACGTTTGGCAATTTTAGTAGCCAGAGGTCGAAATCCTGGACTTGAAAAAACTCGAGACTAGCGGCTTATTTGTTTTCGAGAATATCAATCATTTCAAACAGATAATTCTTCTACTAAGAAAAAAAAAATCTTTGAAATTCCTACTTAACTGCCCAAATACGAACTAGTTGGATTTTATACAAAATAAGTAAGCTTCATCAAAGAAAAACTGGGATTTAAAAGAAAAACTTCCAAGTGTAACCACAGAAAATAGGAATTTCCCACAAAACTAACAATTAGAAAAAAAGAAGATTGTTAGGAATTTCTACTTAATTGCCCAAATACGAACTAGTTGAATTTTGTACAAAATAATTCAGCTTCATCAAAGAAAAACTTGAATTTAAAAGAAAAACTTCTAACTGTGAATACAGAAAATACGAATTTCCAACAAAACAAAAAATTAGAAAAAAAGAAAATTGTTAGAAATTTCTACCTAACTGCCCAAATACGGACTTGTTGAATTTTGTGCAAAATAATTCAGCTTCATTGAAGAAAAACTTGAATTTAAGAGAAAAACTTCTTAGTAACCACATAAAATACGAATTTGATACAAAATAAATAATTAGAAGAAAAAAATGATTAGAAATTTCTGCTTAACTGCCCAACTACGAACTAGCTGAATTTTGTACAAAATAATACAGCTTCATTAGAGAAAAACTTGGATTTAAAAGAAAAACTTCGAAGTGTAACCACAGAAAAAAGGAAATTTCCAACAAAACTAACAATACTTCTACTGAAAAAGAAAATTGTTAGAAATCCCTACTTGACTGCCCAAGTACGAACTAGTTTAATTTTGTACAAAATAATCCAGCTTCATTAAAGAAAAACTTGAATTTAAAGGAAAAACTTCTGAGTGTAACCACAGAAAATACGAATTTTGAACACAATAAAAGTTTGATTTTGAAAGGAAAACTTCCAAGTGTAACCACAAAAAATACGAATTTGCATCAAAACAAACAATTCTTCTATTAAATAGAAATTTTTGAAAATCGAGTGACTAATGGTATCCGGCCATACAAAGGTTCTCCAAATCTAGATCTAAAAGGTGAAAAAAGAAATTCTTCATTTGAATAAAAATGAAAACATGTCGGAGAATAAAGGTGGAGCGTAGGATCCTCGAAAATGAGGATCTCGACAATATTATCACGTTTTTCGAACGTGATGAGCTCCACAAGAATCAAGGAAGAATTCTGAGCTCCTGAGGACTTGAGTTCACGTCCGGTTTGAAGAGTCTCAGCTACCTGGCTGAGAACAGGTAGACTCTGGACAGAAAGAGCTTCAATCTATCCTCATTCCTCATTCAT
>WSXT02182819.1:0-20926 GCA_011762715.2 Neuroterus valhalla | reverse complement strand
GGGGCGGTGCATGGAGGGGGTACGGGTGCGATATTTTTGTGAGATTGGGGGGGGTGGGGGGGGGGGGGGGGGGGGGGGGGGGGGGGGGGGGGGCGGGGGTTAGTGTACGTGAGGGGTTATTCAGTGCACGTGAAGGGGGAAGTTTTAGTTCTGGAGGGGGTAAGAACAGCACATATCGACCAGTCTACCATGAGTTGAGGACAGAGGTCAAGGTCGTCGAATCTACCGCGCCTGCCTAGGGATTCCCCTCCCACTTTCCGTTATCACGATGCTGCCTCCAGCGTCGTCACCCAGCCGGGAAAATGGATTTTTCTTTCTCTTGTGACGTACTCGATCCGTCGAAAGAACGGATCGCTACTCCATCTACACTACCGCCAGTATCGAATTAAGGAGAGGGGTCTATTGGCCCAGGCTACCAGGTTACCCAGCTCCGGTCACTGACGTTGCCTGGATTTTACTTTCATAGACGGGGTGGCGATTTGGCAGACGATTTTTAATTTCTGGTCATTTCCCGGTCAAGTTTTTCAATTTCCCGGGTTAACTAACCATTTCGAACCAAGAAGATGAATTTTCAAACTCAATGATAAACATTTTTACTGGAGCACTTTAATTTTCAACCATAAAGGTGAATATTCAATCAAGAAGATTAATTTTCGAAAAGAAAGATTAATTTTCAACCCAGAAATACAATGTTCCTACAGAATAGTTGAATTTCGAACTGGAAAGATATTGATTTCCTCCGATTTCCTCCCAAAAATGCAACAGTAAAATTTTTGTCTCAAAAAGTTAAGTTCAAACCAAATATAAGAGTTTTTAATTAGATGAATTTTCGACTAGAATAAAAAATATCACACTGTTTAACTCGGATTGTTAACCGTAAAATAGAATCTTTGAACAAGAAAATCAACTTCCAGAAAAAAGATAGTTTTCTATAAAAAAAAAATGGGATTTTTATACGAAATATGTGAATTTTTAGGCAGACAATTCAATTTTTTATTCAGAAAGACATATTTTTATCCAAATTTTGATTTTCGAACTCGAAAAGATCATTTCTCTACTAAAAACGAAACAGAATTTTCAGTTGAAGAAATTACCTCTCAACTTAATTGTCGAATTTTCTGGGTAAAAGATTATTCTTCAACTAGAATATATGTATTTTATTTGGAAAAGATGAATTTTCAACCAAGAATATTAATTTCCTACAAAAAAGGCGAATTTCCCAATAGGTACATAATATAGTACAAATGTATAAAATAACAAATTTTTGTATTGTATAAATTTGTATAATTTTGTTATAAGGTATAAAGTACATTTTTCAAGCGGGAAATTTTATTTCCAATACAATAGTTCAACTTAAAACCAAGTAGTTGATTTCCTAACTCAAAAGGGATGATCTCACAATAAACAATGTAAACACAAAGTAAAAAAGTTTTCTATTAAAATTCAGAAATATTTCTTCATCAAAAAGCTAATTCTACTCCAGAAAGTGCTGGAAGTACTTTCTTCTTTAAAAATTAAGAAAAGGTTACATTGAAATTGTGACGAATTTTGAGTAAGAAGAGCATTTCCTAAAATTCCTTCCTTCGAAATTCAAATTAAAATTATTTTGAAAAGTTCATATTCCATGCAAAAAATTCCCACCAAATCAGATAAATGACGGGAAAGGAAATAGAATGATAAGATCTCTTTCTAATCCATAAAAATGGATTTCACGGTCAATGGAATTCCCCGTCATTCTCTAGTCGATAAAATTCCTGGTCCAAGATAATTCCTGGTCATTTCACGGTCAATGAAATTCCCGGGCATTCCTCGGTCAATGAAATTCCTGGTCGTTCCTCAGTCAATAAAAATCCTGGTCATTAATCGGTCAATAAAATTCCTGGTCAAAGAAAATTTCTGGTCATTTCACAGTCAATGGAATTTCCGGTCATTTCCCGGTCGATAAAATTCCTGGTCTTTTTCTTATGCATAAAATTCCTGGTCATTCCTCAGTCAATAAAATCCCTGGCCATTTCTTGGTCAATAAAATTCCTGGTCATTTTCCTGGCAAAAAAATTCCTGGTCCAATAAAATTCCTTGTTATTTTACGGTCAATAAAATTCCAGGTCATTTTCCGGTCAATAAAATTCCCGGGCATTCCTCGGTCAGTGAAATCCCTGGTCATTTTACGGTCAATGGCATTCCCCGTCATTTTCCGGTCAATAAAATTCCTGGTCATTTTACGGCCAATGAAATTCCCAGGCATTCCACAGTCAATAAAATTCCTGGTCATTTCACGGTCAATAAAATACCAGGTCATTTTCCGGTCACAAAAAATTCCCGGGCATTCCTCGGTCAGTAAAATTCGTGGTCACCTCCCGGTAAATAAAATTCCTGGTCATTTCCCGGTAGATAAAATTCCTGGTCAATGAAATTCCTGGTCATTTTACAGTCAATCATATTCCTGTTCATTTTTTGGTCAATGGAATTCCCGAGCATTCCCTTTCCAATAAAATTCCTGTTCATTTCCCGGTCAATAAAATACTTGATCAATAAAATTCCGGGTCATTTTACGGTCAATGGAATTCCCGGTCATTCTCCGGTCAATAAAATTCCTGATCATTTCACGGCTAATGGGATTCCCAGACGTTCCTCAGTCAATGAAATTCCTGGTCATTTACTGGTCAATAAAATTCCTGGTCATTTTCCTGTCAAAAAAATTCCTGGTCCAATAAAATTGCTTGTTATTTTACGGTCAATAAAATTCCAGGTCATTTTCCGGTCAATAAAATTCCCGGGCATTCCTCGATCAATAAAATTCCTGGTCATTTCCCTGTCAAAAAAATTCCTGGACCAATAAAATTCCTTGTTATTTTACGGTCAATAAAATACCAGGTCATTTTCCGGTCACAAAAAATTCCCGGGCATTCCTCGGTCAGTAAAATTCCTGGTCACCTCCCGGTAAATAAAATTCCTGGTCATTTCCCTGTCAATTAAATTACTTGTTCAATAAATTGATTGTAATTTTACGGCCAATGGAGTTCCCGGACATTTTTCGGACGATAAAATTCAAGGTCATCTCAACTAAAAAAGGTCAGTTTTCAAAGAATTATAACATACTATGTTGAAAAAATAATTGCAGAAGTAATGAAATTTATTCATTGTCGTAAAAAAAAAATCTTAAGATTTTGCTAAAGATAGTGTATTAATAATTTATAAAGATCATGAAAGAGTGCCGCTGAATTTAGATTAAACTTACTAAGACTCAATTTCAAAGTCCAGCGCGATTAATAATAAATATTGAACTGCATGACATCAGAATTAACATATTCATCTGTTTACGTGCTTTAAGAGAAATTGTTTACGTTTTGTAAAATAATAGGATTATGTAAGAAGTCCGGTTTTAAATTCCAGGACATTCTGCAGTTTTTAAGTTCATCTTTAGGAAAATGATTAGGACAACTTCTCCAGAAATTAAATTCAAAATTTGAACAAAAATTCGTAGTATTGTCCTATCCACAATACCGTAACTAAAATATGAATAAACATAATATCGATTGAATAAACGTTTCCATTATACTCAAGAAGATTTATTCTATACTAAAAAAAAAAATTATAAACCTACTAGATAAATTTGAACAAAGAGAAATACATTTAGAACCAAGTGATTGGAATTTTTAATCATGAAGATAATTTTTTAACCGGATGGTTGACTGTTTGGTTGATTAGAGAATTCATTCTCAGATTCTCATTTTGGCTATCTGGATCAGATATAACAGGAAATTCAGTTTACCATGTGAGAAGAGAATCGACGGACCGCACCGTAGCTCAGTTGTTAGAGCATTTGTCTCGACAACGAAAGGTCCTGGGTTCGGATCCCAGCGGAGCAAGGAAGGCGGCGGCCCTATTTCCACAGATAGTTGTATTCAATTTTTTGTTTGGTTGATACCTAATATGTTCTGGTTAAGGATTAAACTTTCTTATTTGAAAATCTTCTTTTTCGTAGAATGCAACTGTTTTTTATTCCGAACGAAAATCTTCTAAAAATCTGAAATGAAAATCTTCTTCGACAGAAAGCCCAGTTTTTGTTGAAAATTTATATTTTTGGGCTAAACATCAAACTTTGGTTGAAATTTGTTTTCTTCTCAACTCAAATAACAACTTTTTGATTGATAATTAATCTATCTTGGTTGATTCAAACATTTTGTTCAAATATCTTCCTTTTTGGTAGAATGGAACTATTTTTTTTTTAATTTGGAATAAAAACCTTTTTTTGATTGAAATATCAAATATTACATTTTCTCTTGAGAATTAATCTTGTTTTGTAAAAATTAAAACTGAATTGTTGAAAGTTCAACTGCTTTGTTGAAAATTCATTTATTCTTCTGTTGTTAAAAATTAATGTTCCAACTAAAAATTGGATTATGCAATTTTTTCGAAAAATTGATATACTCTTCCGAAAATTCCTTTTTTCCTCTTAAAGATTCATCTATTTTGCCAAAAATTTGATATCTGATTGAAAATCCATTGTTTTCTATAGTTCAGAATAAGATTTTTCACTGTAACTTCCATTAGTCTGCTTTAAGTTAAAAAAATATTTTTCAGTTCAAATTCAACTATTTCGTTCGAAAATCTTGGATTTAGCTGACACTTTATTTTTTGGTCAACCAACAATCATTGTAATTCCAAACTTCAATATTATGTGGCAAAGCATTCAAAACAAAAACAGAATAATTATCAATTGCACAGTAGTCATTTTGACCAAAAAAGATGGAATTTCCACCTAAAGAGATAAATTCAAAAAAAGGAAGAATTTCAGCCGGAAAAAATTAAAATTAAGGAGATGGATTTTCAAACAAACAGAAATGTAAACAAAATAGGAATAAATTTTCAACTAAAACAGATTTCTCAGTGGAGGAAGGATAGGATTCCAACCAAATTGTTGAATTTTCCGACCCGGAAAAAGAAACTTTCTTCAAGACAGTTACATTTCAACCCGGAAATATGAATTTGTAGCAAAGAATAAAATTTGACCCAAATAGCTGAATTTTTAACAAGAAGGTTGAATTTTCGAACAAGAACAGATTGATGTTCCAGCCAAGAAGAAACCAAAATTTCAATAAAATCATTTTTTTCTACCAATTTTCTACTAAACCAAAAGCAAAAAAAAAAGATTGATCTTCAACCAAAAATATAATATTTTCAATATTCAAACAAAAAAAAGTCTTCAAACAAAATAATCAAGCAAGAAAATTCTAGAATCTCAGCAGGGACACAAACCACAATAGATGTGGAACGTTCTTGATGTCGGTAACAAGAATTCCGAGTAGGAAACGCACTTATCTACTCTGAGCAGTGCCTGATCGGAAACAGGGAAAACTTTACAAGGCTCCACTAAATCCTGATCTCTATTTCCTCAAAAGTAGGTTCTGAAGCGATGAAAAAGTAATTTCCTCAATGCCTGTTCAGAAGTTCTAGCTAGAGCCCGACTTGAACAGCCTTACTGAAATTTTTAGCCTCTCTCTACTTTATCAATCAGTAGACGAGTGAGCAAGTTCCTAATTCAAGATCCCTGTTACCGACATCGAGAACGTTTCAACCTGTAATGGTTCGTGTCCGTGCTGACGTTCTAGAATGTTTTTCATTGAGATACTGAATTACCTTGACCAATTTCATTCTTCATAATTGTGCAATATAATCCTATGAAGTTTTCAGGAACATTCTAGAAACTTAGAACAGATAGGAACCACTACAGCTATGAAACGTTTCCAAAGTCGGTAACATGTCGGTAACGAGAATCTTAATTTAGAAACGTCCCTACATGTAGAAAATACAACAAATCAGGTTTAAGTAGGGATCTGCATAGTTGAACTTCGTTCTGATTAGGTACTAATCATAGTAGTTAAGTAAGGGCGTTCCTAGCTCAAAATTCCTGTTACCGACATCGAGAACGTTCCACAGCTGTAGTGGTTCGTGTCCGTGATAAGCTTATGGAATTTTGTCGATTGAGATAATAAATCACATTGAAGGAATTTACCTTTTTCATTGAAATTCGAATGTTTCTGATTTGAAATTAGAAACTGTTTTGATAATTTGCCTCTACACGGACTAAGCTTCTGCCTAGCTTAGCACGGACGCGAACCACTATAGCTAAGGAACGTTCACGACGTCAGTAAAATGTCGGTAATAGGAATCTGTGATGAAGAACCACTTGCAAATCTATCTTGATCAGTGCCTGATCTGAAACAGGGAAACCTATTGAGGATCCTACGTAATCCTGATCTTAATTTGTAACAAAAGTGAATTCTAGAGCATTAAAGCTAAAATAGCTAAACTCGGAACTAAAAGATTTTCAAAAATGTTCTACTTTTGGATCCGACACTTAAAAGACAATTCGCGGTCCAGCAAAGCAGAGTGACTACCGTGAGTGAGAGTATACTCTCGGAATGAAAATTTACGACGAGTACAAAAATACATTCTCGAGAATATTGAGACTGTTTTATCTCTCTCCCTAGAGAATTCGATCTTGACTGAAGTACGAAAATTGAAAATCCATTCACAACCATTTTTCATTCGAATTAGCCAACACAAAACCAAACAGACAGTGAAAGATGAATTTATATCTTCCATTCTCACTCTCATGAAAAAAAAAAATCAAAGTAACAGGAGTTTATGTAACGGAAGCCTCTGTTCCGGTATTGCCAAGCTTTCTTTTTCAAAGAACGATGATAAATGACGAAAAAAAAAACATTCCCCTTACCGAATACTTTGGGAGATGAATAATTAATTTGTATGTCCATTACACAACTCACCTGAAACAAACAAGAGAAGAATCTGTTAGTAATCACTCAAATCAATAAGGGATACAAATTTTTTGAATTGATGTCCGAAAAAAAAATTAAAATTAAGCAATGGGAACAGATTTTTCTCATCCAAAACCTTCCAAAAAAAATGTAAGACCTTCTAGACGAAGTGAAATTTGGTCCGGTTGGAGGAACCAGAGAATATCCTTTCTTCCTAGAATGTCCTATTGTTTTTACTAGCGTTATATTGATATTATTGTTATTATTATTTTGTGTATCACGTACACAGCACAATTATAACAAAATGAAAAAATGAAACACATTGTGGATGTAGAAAATACATGTGACGTGAAATGGATTGTAGCATCGAGAAATCAAAACATAACGCCATCTATTGGTTGCTGACCTAACCTTATTGCTAACGTAAAATGTTGAAGCGTCGCGTCGCTCAGTAAACTAACTTACACCACCATCTGTTAGAAACTTATAGAACATACAAATAATTATAACATACAAATAGTTAAAACGGTTTTTCCTGTGAATGAACATTCAATTTGCAAATAAATAAGATTTACCTTCCGGTTCAAGATCATATAATTTGATTGAAAACTCACTTCTTTTCTCACAAATTCAATTTTCTTGTTAACAATATGACAAATTTGTTTGAAATTTACCTGTTTATGTTGAAAATGCGCCTTTTCGGTTGCAAATTCAACAGTTCTGTAGGATTATTCTTATATTTGGGTTGAAAATATGATATTGTGGTTTCAAATTCACTCGTATTTTTGAAAATATAACAACTCTGTTGAAGAGTCATCTTTTTCGGTTGAAAATTTGTATTCTTTGAAAATTCGAGTAATGTTTCAAAAAATCGTCCTTTTGGTTGCGAATCCAACGGTTTCATTGAAAAGTTCTATTTTTAGACAGAAAATACAATATTTTTGTGTAAAAACAAACTATTTGTTCAGAAATAGACTTCTTTCGAATATTTGTTCTACGGGTAGGAAATTTAACTCGAAATTTCCTTGACGAAAATTCTTCTTTGTTACGGGACTTTTAATTTTCTTAAGAATTTATCAATAACTTCCTGTGAAAAAAGGAATGCCTTCCTTGCTCCGCTGGGATCCGAACCCAGGACCTTTGTTATCCAGACGAATGCTCTACCAACTGAGCTACAGTGCGGTTCACCGATTCTCTTCTCACAGGAAGTATACGCTTTACAGCTAGACATATTTGTACACAGTTATAGAATTTGATCCCAAGATTCTCGTTTTCGTTATCTTGATCAATTTTAACAAGAGAATGCTGCAAAGGCCTATTGAACTAATCAAATCTTCTATACATAGTTTTACGTCATTAGTACAAGATGGAAATTTCTCCAATTAAGAAATTGAATACAACTGTTCGAAATATTTTATTGGATTTCAATTTTTGATTGAAATTTGGCCGTTCGGGAATGCGTTTTCAAAACTGCGCATCAAAACTGCCTTACTGAGTTATTTTAAAGAAATGAAGGAGGCGCGCACTTCGAACTGCGCACCGAAACTGCGTTATTGAGTTTTTTTGAAGGCATTTAAAAAATGCGCACTTCGAACTGCGCATCGAAAATGTTCATAAAGTTCTTTTCATGGCAGTTTTGAGATGCGCGCTACAAAACTGCGCACCGAAACTGCATTACTGAGTTATTTTTAAGGCATTTTAGAGATGCGCACTTCGAACTGCGCATCAAAACTGCTTTATAAAGTTCTTTTCAAGGCAGTTTTGAGATGCGCACTGCAAACTGCGCATCAAAACTGCGTTACTGATTATTTCAAAGGCATTTTTGAGATGCGCGCTGCAAACTGCGCACCAAAACTGCGTTACTGATTTATTTTAAAGGCATTCCAGAGATGCGCACTTTAACTGCGCATCGAAACTGCGTTAGTAACTATTTTGAAGACATTTTGTGGACGCGCACTCCGAACTGCGCATCAGAGCTGCTTTATAAAATTCTTTTCGAGGCAGTTTCGAAATGCGCACTGCAAACTGCGCATTAAAACTGCATTCATTATAATTTTTAAGGCATTTAGAGGGTGCGCACTTCAAACTGCGAATCAAAACCACGTTAATGATTATTATAAATTCATGTTGAAGATGCGCACTTCGGTACAGCGCATCAAAACTGCATTATAAAGTTCTTTTCGATATAGTTTTGAGTTGCGCACTGCAAACTGCGCATCAAAACTGCGTAATCATTATTTTAAAGGCATTCTAGGGATGTGCACTTTAACTGCGCATCAAAACTGCGTTAGTGTTCATTTTGAAGGCATTATGTGGAAGCGCACTCCGAGCTGCGCATCAAAACTGCGTTAGTGATTATTCTGAAGGCACTTTTGTGGACGCGCACGCCGAACTGCGCATCAAAACTGCTTTATTAAGTTCTTTTCAAAGTAGTTTCGTAATGCGCACTGCAAACTGCGCACCAAAACTGCGTTACTGAGTTATATTAAAGGCATTTTAGAGATGCACACTCTGGAACAGCGCATCAAAACTGCTTTATAGGGTTCTTTTCGAGGCACTTTCGAAATGCGCACTGCAAACTGCGCATTAGAACTGCATTGCTCATAACTTTTAAAGGCATTTTGAGGATGGGCACTAAACTGCACATCAAAACTGCGTTAATGATTATTTTAAATTCATGTTGGAGATGCACACTTGGGAACAGCGCATCAAGACTGCTTCATAAAGTTCTTCCCGAGGCAGTCTTGAAATGCGCACTGGAACTGCGCATTGAAACTGCGCATTGAAACTGCGCATTGAAACTGCGTTGCTGATGATTTCACAGACATTTTGAGGATGCGCACTTCCAACTGCGCATAAAAACTGCGTAAATGATCATTTCGAAGGTATTCCTGAGATGCGCACTTTACCTGCGCACCAAAACTGCGTTACTGAGTTATATTGAAGGCATTTTAGAGATGCACACTTTGGAAGAGCGCATCAGAACTGCTTTATGGAATATTTTTCAAGACAGTTTCGAAATGCGCACTGCAAACTGCGCATTAAAACTGCATTGCTCATAGTTTTAAAGGCATTCAGAGGGTGCGCACTTCAAACTGCGAATCAAAACTGCGTTAATGATTATTTTAAATTCATGTTGAAGATGCGGACTTCGGTACAGCGCATCGGAGCTGCATTATAAAGTTCTTTTTGATGCAGTTTTGAGATGCGCACTGCAAACTGCGCATCATAACTGCGTTAATGATTATTTTGAAGGCATTTCAGAGATGCGCACTCCGAACTGCGCATCAAAACTGCTTTATAAAGTTTTCTCCAAGGCATTCTTGAGATAAGCACTGAAAACTGCGCATTAAAACTGCGTTGCTGATAATTTCAAAAGCATTTTGAAGATGCGCACTTCCAACCGCGTATCAAATCTGCAAAAATAATTATTTGAAAGGCATTTTAGAGATGCGCACTTTCAACTGTGCATCAAAATTGTGGAATAAAGTCTTTTTAGGGCAGTATGAATATAGCCCATATAAATGGAACTCTTTGAAGCAAAAAGAGGTTAAAAAAAACTACATTTTTAAGCTAATGCTTAACAAAAAAAAAGTTTCATAACCATTTCCCTGAGTCTCTGATAAAATATATATTCTTTGGAGATAATTGAAGAGGTGACACGTTCCGATTGACAAAATCTCATATAAATTCGATTTATATGGCTCGAGTTGTAAAAAGGAGGAAGAGGGCAAGAAAGAAGCGAATTGCGAAGAAAGTCGTAGGTTGGTGAAATATCCTCGCTATCGTCTCTTCCCAATGATTTATTGCGGCCTCTAAAGAGATTTGCACATATTGCTTGCTTCGTCTGCTTTCCACGCCCAGGATGAAAAAATGACAGCCTAATAATAAATTGTTTTTCCTTGCATGAAGGAGCTCCTTGTCACCAAAATAAGTTTCGACTTGTCACAAATTATTTTCGGATACTGATGATTTGTTGGCACCCATTATCGAATTACTGTTTATTGTGCCTTCTAACTGATATGTTGATATCCATGTCAAGAAGATTTGGAGCAAAAAAATCATTTACATTTTTCTCGGATTTTCGTGATAAATTATAATGATTTGCCCTAATCTCACTCTCTTGAGTTTACAAGCCAACCCTTTAATTCTAGGGGCAACAAATTTCCATTGGGAACTTTGCTTATTCAAAATTGTTTAATGTCAACTGCTTCGACTTTGGAATCATCAAAGAATAGAATGATGATTTTTTGGATTCTAGAACGTTTTTTTCGTAAATAAAATGACTTTATAGGCACCATGATTAATTAAATATGAAATTCTGAGGTTTTCAAGTGAAAATACATTGGATCCTCAACAAAATAGTTGAATTTTCAACCGAAAAAGATTGACTTTCAACTAAAAGATATCTATTTTCAACAAAAGAGACGTTTTCAGGCTAGGGAGTTGAATATTTCAGAAAATATCTAATCTTCAATTCGAAAAATATGAATTTCCAACTAATACAAATTATTTTCTAACCAAATGGTAGAATTTTCATCACAAACAAAGAGTAAGTTTTGGACCAATCCGTTGCTATGGAACCAAGTAGTAGAACTTCAAATAAAAAAAGAGGTACTTTCAACAAACTATTTGTTTTTTTAACCAAATTGTTTAGTTTTTAACTTACTAATATAAACTTTCAAACAAAAAAGATCAAACTACAACCAAAAACCGTTACAATTAGAATCAAAAATAAAATATGATTGAATTTTCAAACAAGAAATAATAAACTAAAACAAAAATGCATATTTGTATTGTCAAGCCGAAAAGACGGATCATTTAAAGGAAATTTGAAGTTTCAATCTAAAAGGAACAACTTTTAATCCGAATTTTCAACACAAAGATGAGAATTAACTTCAACCGGAAACAGTTACATTCTCAAGCCAAAAAGACGAATCCAATCAAGAAAGGTGAATTTTCAGAAAAGAGGGGACTAATTTCCTACAAAAAGACCAATTTGCAACAAAACAGTTAAATTTTCCACAAGATATTAATTTTCCATACTTGAAGAAATTTTCAACAAAAAATATTTAACCTTCAATTTGTTTTTTGGACCATCTTTTATATTTTTTGTATATTTTGTTTCTTGGTTGGCAACTTAATAAACATTTATCATTATTATCCTTATTATTTTCAAGCCGAAAAGACGAATTCATCAAAGGAAACCTAAATTTTCATTCCCAAGGGACAAAGTAACCATCAAGAATGACGAATGTTCAAACCATTCCAATTTTCAACAAAAATGTTCGATTCTGAACGTAGAGAAAAAAAATTTGAACCAAATGGTTGAGCTTTGAAGGAAAAATAATAAAAATGTAAGTGAAAAAAGTAATATTTTGAAGCCGGAAAGACGAATTCATCAGAAGATAGACTTCTCTTCAATCATAGGGACGAATTTCCTATGAAGAAAAACAAAATTTTGAACATAAAAGTTAGATTTTCGGATAACTAATAAAATTTTTCAACAGAATAATCAACTCATCAAAAAATAGTTCGATTTTCAACTAAAATATAATATGAATGAATGAATTTGTTCATCCTTGGTTATTTATTCTCATTCCGGGTCGTTTGTTTTCTGTGCATCTTCATTGGTTACGGATTTGCCATACTTGTTTATTCAATTTCCATCTGTGTTGCTCGATACTTTTCCATCAATGGTGTTTGTTTTTTGTTTATCCTCTTTGATTGTTTCTTCTCCACCCTCTCCGCTTGTTTCTTGCCCCTCCTGGTTATTTATTCGTTGTTCATCTTTGTTGTTTATTTATCCTCAGTCCAGGTTGTTTGTTTTTGTGCATCTTTGTTGTTCATGGATTATTCATACTTGCTGTTTATTCAATTTCCATCTGTGTTGCTCGATCCTTTCTCATCAATGGTGTTTGTTTTTTGTTTATCCTCTTTGATTATTTCTTCTCCGCCCTCTTTGCTTCTTTCTTGTCTCTCCTTGTTATTTATTCTTTGTTCATTCTTGTTCTTTATTTAATCTCAATCCGGGTAGTTTGTTTGTGTGCATCTTTTTTGTTCATGGATTATTCATGCTTGTTGTTTATTCAATTTCCATCTGAGTTGCTCGATCCTTTTTCATCAATGGTGCTTGTTTTTTGTTTATCCTCTTTAATTATTTCTTCTCCAGCCTCTTTGCTTGTTTCTTGCCCCTCCTTGTTATTTATTCTTTGTTCATCCTTGTTGTTTATAGATCCTCAAAGCAGGTTTTTTTTGTGCATCTTTGTTGTTCATGGATTTTTCATACTTCTTGTTTAATAAATCTCCATCTGGGTTGCTCGATCCTTTTTCATCAACGGTGTTTGTTTTTTGTTTATCCTCTCTGATTATTTATTCCCCATCCTCTTTGCTTGTTTCTTGCCCCTCCTTGTTGCTCATTCTTCGTTCATACTTGTGGCTCATCCATCCTCCATCCTTGTACTTCGATGCTTATGCATTCTGGCGATTAGTTCCTTGCTCATACTTTTCTGTTTATTCCTTCTCCATACTTGTTGTGTATTCCTCCTATACCCTTATTGTTTATTCCTCGATCAATCTCGTTGTTTATTTCTTATCCATCCTTGTTCTTTCTTTCTTTTCTGGGCTTGCTATTTGTTTTTGTTCATCTTTGTTGATTATACCTTGTTCATCCTTGTTGTTTATTATTTGCTCATCCTTGTTGCTTATTTATTCTCGATCTAGATTGATTGTTCTGTACACTTTTGTTGTTCATGTATGGTTCATAATCGTTATTCATTCCATTTCCATATGTGTTGCTTGTTCCTTTTTTATCCATGGAGTTCGTTTTTGGTTTATCCTCTTTGTTTATTCCTTTTCCCCTCCTATTTACTTGTTTCTTGCCACTACTTGTTTTTTATCCTTCTTCCATCCTTGTGATTTATTTATTCTTCATCCATGTTGTTCACTGCTTGTTCATTATTGCTGTTAGTCCTTGCTCAACCTATCTTGTTAATTCATTCTTCATCCTTGTTAATTCATTCTCTATCGTCGTTTATTCTTGTTACTTATCATTGTAGCTAGTTTATTTTCATCTTCGTTGTTTGTTTCTCCTCCACCTTTATTATTTGTACCTTGGTAATCTGTGCGGTTAGTTAATTGTTTATCCTGGTTGTTTATTCTCTATTATCCTTGTTGTTTGATTCTCGCTCATTTTTTACATGGCTTTGTTGTCACATACGAACAAATCATATTACTTCTCCATCCTTCTTGTTTGTTCTTCGTTCATCCTTATTGAGCATTTCTTGTTCATCCCTGTTTTGATCATTTTTCAAGTTGTTTGCTCTTATTGATCCTTGTTGTTCACTTCTTGTCCATCCTTTTTGTTAGCTACTGGTAAATCCTCGTTGTTTTTTCCTTTATCATCCTTGTAGATTATCCCTTATTCATGCTGTTTGATTACTCCTTGTCCATCATCGTATTCAATTTTATTGTCTATCATTGAACTTTATTCCTTGTCCACCCTTGTTTTTGGTTCCTTGTTCGTCCTCGCTCTTAATTCCTGGGTATAATCCTTTCTTGTTTTTGTGACATGCGACTTGGTTGTTCTGAATTTAATTAGTACGATATCATTGGAAAATATTCCCTTCGCTTTGCTTGACCTATTTTCAACATATCAAAATTTAGAGGTACAGTAACATTGAAAGATTTTGGGATTCCTTGCTTCGTTTCAGGTCACCAACCACTTTCCTCCTCTCTGATTCAATTTCTTTACATAAATTATGGATATCTTTATCCTCAAGCTGTTGTTCCTACTCCAATTTTTTAATATTTAATTTTCTACATGGACACCTGTGAAGTCCCCCAATTCAAAGCTCTCCTCAATCTTTCCTTAGCCTCTTATATCAAACAATTTGATACCGCCACTGAATCTCTTCCCTCTTTAACAGTCTTAAATCTCCGTTCAAGCTCATTGACTTCTCTATCCTCTACTCTAAACTTCTTCAAATTGTAAGGAAGTAGTGTCTTCAGTGGCACTTCATTCTAAGTAGAAGCACAATAGTATCATCGATAACAAAAAGTGTCAAACTGAGTCAGAGGCCTGCAGAAACAGTAATCGATCGCTATGGAACCAAAGGGGAAAAGTATAGAGTAATTGAGACGAGATTGAAGCGGAAAATCGAGTGGCGAAATTCGAGTTGGTCACGTTGAGGAAGATTGTCAAGTAACGGAGAAAGTTACGTACAGAATTACACAGTGCTTGAAATAAATTTTGCGAGAGCATCATGCCAAGTTACAGTGTTTCTGAGTTGAGGTAAGCGACCGTATTGTCGCATAAATACTGCGTCAGGGATATTATTTATTACCTTGCTATTCTGTCCAATTCTGTCACAGCAAAGGCTTTTCGCGCTGAGCGATAGTCCTTCGCTTCTAGTCTTTTGTTCTCTTCACGTAGCACTGACGATGTGCTTATGCTTGTATTTGTAGGAAGAAAGAAGCTCCATTTTCCGTTTCGCCTACATCATCTATTTTCAAAAACACTCGCTCCTTCTAGCCTGACTAAAAAGGCGTTCCATAGTTCGAGTAGGGAAGTGAAACCAGTGGTCAGCCACGAACCAATAGTTGGCCACAAATCAATATTCAGCCGTAAACCATTAGTTGGCCATCAACCAATAGTCGGCTACACGTCAGTAATTCCTTGAGGAATAAATAAATATTTGACTCACCACTTAGAAGAGGGCTCCATTTTGTCTGTCATAATGAATATTCAAACAATTTCTTGCTTTGTAAGCCAACTATTGAATTCCTGTTGTGGTTATTATAAATGGAGAGGAATTTCCTGTTTCAGCAACAGGAAGAAGCTTGTCATATTTCGGTCTAAAATGAATTTTCTCCCTATCATAACCTGACTATTTACTGTTGAAGATACTACTTCAACACTAATTTTAAAAAATTGCTCAATTTTCATCCGGTGTTTAAAATTGTTAATTCTTGGTTCATTGATAACATGTTACACGAAACTTGGTGCGCGAGAAGCCACGGAAAAATCTGGAGAGCGTTTGTTCTAATGTGAGACGCCAATTTAGGTTATATTCGAAAATCAAGTCAACAAAATGGCGTGGAATGACGATCGGCATCAAATGGCGTCGTGCAACGCGGATGCCGTGCAGCAGGCGCCGTGAAAAGAAAACAGTTTAGAGTGTTCGCGTTTCAATTTTTTCTGCTTTCTCTTACAGAATTAGAACTGTCTTTTACAAAAAGCGGTTTATTTGTGTGAAGAAAAATATTCTGTTTCATATTCATGTAGCACAGATAGGAATAGAATGCTGTTGTCGAAACAGGAAAAAATTTGAAGAGATCAACGGACTTTGTTGTGGGGCGTTGAGGAAAGGATCATACAAATGCGGTCTTGTTATGAATACAAGGACAATTTCTCTCCATGTACAGTACATATTGTGTGATGATTTAAATTTCAAAGTGCCTTATTGAGAAAATTTAAGCACTTGCCGAGAGACTAGATTCACTTTGTTAGTGAGATCTTATGTTCGACCATTCATCCGACCTTAGGATTTGTAGATAATTTTTCTGTAATCACTAAGTCGTCCACGAAAAAACCATATTTAGAGGTTATGTTTCAGTACTACGAATAGCCAAAGCGTATCCAAGTCGGCAGGATTACCAATAAGTCGAGAATAATTTTTCGGAAGTTCACTGCTTGCAAGTAAAATTATGAAAAGAAACAAGTTACTCCCCGTGACGGTATTCAAGGATGAAGTAACAAGGACGACAGAGTCGAGTAGAGGCACCCCAGGCGCTGAAACGAGACGACAATGAGTGATGACAATAAGAATTTCATTATGAAAACAAGACTAGCTCAATATTCAGAAATACCCCTATGGACGCTTTGAGTTCGACCGTACGCCTTTTGGTTTCAAGAATGCTCCTGCAATGAGAATTGCTACACTTGCTTTTTACTATGATTTTCTTTAAAAAGATCGCCAGTAGAAAAGGTCCTCCAGCTCCAACATACACTAGATTCTGAAACACAACACTTTGCATAAAAATTGTTGAGTGTCCTGGTTTTTTGGTCGACCCATCCGGTAACCGTTTGCATAAGCTGGACAGGGTTCTTTGAAAAAATTTAGGCAGTGATCTCAACTCCAGCATGTAGACGTACTGTGCTCGCGCTAGGAAGCATGAGAGAAACATTTCACAAGCAGCCGTTACCATGGCAATAATAAGTCGCGCCGTGTTTCTCTCATGCGTCCTAGCGCAAGTGCGTTACGTCTACATGCCAAAGTTGGGAGCACTGCCTTCGTCCTTCAAGTAATTTAAAAAAGAAACTTCTCAGAAAAAAAAGGTTCATTGTAGCCCATTGTTATGTCAACAGAACACATGTTGATACGGATTCACAAAAGCATTCATTGAACTTTGACAATCGAATTTTTGGATTAGAACTTGATTCGAAGTGTTAGATATAAAGCCATTTCGGTATCGTTTGCTTAACGGGAATACTCTATTTTTATCCTCACCTTTATCCTCATAGCGAAAAATTCAGAATGGAAAACACTAACGAACTAGAAGAGTAAGATACAATTCAGCTGCCAGATGGGGAGGCCCGCGAACATCGCTTAAGCCCAAGCGGCTGCAGGCCTCCCCACTCTCAGCGAAATGAGTTTATGTGCCCTTCTTCGATCTGGCAGCTCAATTGAAGGGTCTGATCCAATAACAGCAGAGACGCGTAGCCTAGTAGGAATGGGAGGGGATAAGCAGCGCTCGGATTTGTTGAAATTCAAAGTGACCCCCTGTCCGACTTCGAGTTGCAACAAATCCTAGCGCTGCGTATCTCCTCCCATTCATACTACACCACGCGCCTCTGCTTTTATCCCCATAAAGTTATAAAGATAGAGGCAAAAAGCCAGCTTGGAATCCGTCCTCGCATAGAAAGAGAATTAGCTGGCCTCGAGAACCCGAGGTACTCTGTCTCTCTTTCTCTCTAAGCAAAGTTGAGCGGACGGTTCCGCTTAGAAAGCGGCCTATGGTTTGTCGACTCTATCTGTAATAAGTCTATGGTTATCCCTCAATTATCAAACATCAAGACTACCTTTGCTGGAGCTGTCATTTCTCGGCACTGTCCTTTTTCCCCGCTAGATGGCACGTTGAGGCTGAATCACTCTAGCCAACTTGAATAAATTTGATACAATATCACAGCAGGAAATTGTAGGTTAGAATCCCGTCCACCTCCATCAATGTTCAATTCTTTTTTTTTTTTTTTTTTTTTTGCAAGACACCGTTAGTCGATACTTTTTTGTTCGTTAGATGTGAAATTAGCCATTGAGGTTATCACATACAACAGGAAGAGGAAAATTTATCTTCATAAAGACAATTAATGAATCCGTGTGAGATTGACTGAAAAGAGAAAGAGTTTCGAATTTCAAAAGCGCGATAATAACAGAGTATTCTGAAAAGAATAAAGTTTCTTTTTCCTGAAAGATACTAGTTTTTATCGCTAATGGCACATTTGTCTCCAATGTCAAAACAATCTTAAGTAACGGAAACAGTAGCAGGTCAGAGGAGAATTTTTTAATATAGTTCAGTGAATAAATGGACTTGCAGTATAGTTGAAATTGGCTCAAAGCAAATACCAAAATAAATATTTAAATTCACTTGAAAAAAGTACAAGAGGGAAAAATAAAGCAGTACATATAAAGGCTGTAAACAAATTTCATGAAAGAAAGTATGCGAAAAGCTGTAAAAATGGTTAAATCCCAGAAGTTTGAACTCATCAAAGGTCAGATGGTTTTATTGACCCCAAGGGTGAAGCTTTACGATTGATGCTGGAAAAAAAGGAATGTTCTTTCCACTTCTTACTAAGAGTCTACTTATAGATTTTTAGTTGAAAATTCGTCTTTTTCGGTTCAAAATTGAACAAATTTTAAAACGAAATCGAAAAACTTGGTTGAAAATAAGCTTGTTTGTTGAAACTTCATAATTGAGGATTGAACTGTTTTGCAACAAATTTTTCTTTTCAGTGTGATGTTTCTTCTCTCTTGGTTATTTTCGGTTTAAAAAAATTCATATTCTCGGGTTAAAAATTCAGCTGTTTTGTAGAAAATTTATCTCGCTTGTTAGGAATTAGTTCTTTATTAGTTGAAAATCAACCGTCTCTTCTCCTCCACTCGAAAATCTTTCTTGGTCGGAAATGATTATAATGTTGTTTTCGAAATGAATCTTCTGTAAATGAAAACTTATACCCTTTTTGTGGTGGGAATTAAACTATTTGTGATAACTACCTTCTTTTTTCAATTCATCTTTATTGGTAAAACTGAAGTGTTTTTTCATTCAAAATTAATATCTGTTAAGTTTGGAAAATTCAACTTCCTGGGTCAAAATTGACGTATTTTGTTAAAAATTTGTCTTTTTGACAGAAAACCAATTTTCTTGCTTGAAGATTTATCTTTATGGTTGAAAACTCATTTATTATCTTAAAAACTCCACGATTTTAGTACCAACTTATCATTCGGTTGAATTATTCATCTTTTGCACAAATAATTTAATTTTCAAGTTTTAACCCTTCAAAAGAATATTTAAAAAAATAATACAATGATCAATTTTTTGAAAAAGGGGTGAATACTACAAAAAAAAATGGATTTTTAACAAAGTAGTTGAACTTTGAACCAAGTAGTTGAATGTTATACCAAGAGGGATAGATTTTCAACTAGAAAGTTTAATTTTCAACCAGAATAATGAATTTCTTACCAAGAAGAATAATGTTCTGCCAAAAAAACTGAATGTTCAACAAGAAGAAATAACTTTCAACAAATCTGTTACATTTTGAAATACTTTAATGTTTCAAATAAACAGTTACGTTTTTCTACCATGTACACGAATTTTTAGGCCTGATGTGGAAGCAAATAGTAGATTTTTTTTTACAAAAAATACTAATATTTGAAGAAACATTAAATAGGTGATATTATAATCAGAGTTTTTAATTTTTAATAAAAAACAGTTAAAGTTACACAACAAAAGGGGAAATCCCAAAAAAACTTTTGTTAAATCTAGAACCAAAATACATTAGTCAGTAACTAAACAGTTGGATTTTAAGCTAAAAGAGCTATAATTGAACCAAGAAGATCCACTTTTAGCAAGAAGATGAATTTCCGACAAGATCAATAAATTTTCAACATTTATATTTAATGGAATAAAAAGAATGCAAAAAAAATATTACAAAAAAGAAACAGAAATAACAATAAAAATTTCATCATGAAAACAAGACTAGCTATATTAAGGAACACCATTATGGATGCTCTGAGTTTGACCGTAATGCCTTTTGGATTTAGGAATGCTCCTGCAAGGTGAATTGCTATATTTGTTTGGTACCCCAATTTTGTTTTCAAAGATCACCAATAGAAAAGGTCATCAGCCTTCAACATACACTAGATTACGAAGAATAGCAGTTCACATAAAAATTGTCAAGTGTCCTGGTTTTTTGGTCGTCCCATCTGATAACCCGTTTACTCAACTACAAAAGCAATCGTATCTATCAAGATAACTAACTTGAACAATAGAAAAAATGAAATCAAATGAGAATAATACAAAAAAGAAATAAGAATAACAATAAAAATTACATCATGAAAGCAAGAATAGCTATATTCAGGAACACCCCTATGGACGTTATGAGTTTGACTGCATGCCTTTTGGTTTTAAGAATGCTCCTGCGAAATGAATTGCTATACTTGTTTTGTACCACGATCTTGTTTACAAGGATCGGCAGTAGAAAAGGTCATTTAGCTTCAACATACACAAGATTCCGAAAAATAGCAGTTCACATCAAAATTGTCAAGTGTGCTTGTTTTTAGTCGACCATCTGTTAACCTCTTCACACAACTACATAAACAATAGTATCTATAGAAAAAGTAGGACTGAAATAATAGGAAAAACGAAATTTAAAAAAATTTTTTGAATTAGTTTGAGCGCGCCTAGGGCGCGCATCATTGGAATCTCGCGCTTCGCGCTCGATAATATATTTACATTGTGCTACGCGCTCGGTTTGTTTTGCACCTCGCGCTTCGCGCTCAGCTTCATACATGCTTGATTCGGTTTACAATGCATGTAATGCATACACAGAGTTGCAAATTTCGCAAAACTGCTGAAAACCTCTACTT
>WSXT02182808.1:0-20927 GCA_011762715.2 Neuroterus valhalla | reverse complement strand
GATAGATCTCTTCTAGTATAGTATGAATTGAATAGAGATTGAAATCAATTGATTAATGAAATAGCATAGTTCCTTGCAAAGGTAGATTATAAGAGATAAATGAAAAAATAAAGATTTACCCTAGCGAGTTATTCTGAATGTATTCTAGCGTTTGATATTGCAAAAGTAGACTAATTATCGACCACGTTTTATCGGGGCGGATTTCTAACTATTAGGAGCATAGGGATTAAAATTGACCCTTGTAAAGAATGTAGGATAGCATAGGGCTTATTGTCCAACCTCGGTTTTTGTCCCTGAGAACTCTCCACTTTCTCCATCCTTCTTTTTCCCGACCCCCCCCCCCCCCCCAGGAGGTATAAAATGGCTCGGTTCATGTGAATGGAAGCTCTGAACCCTCCTTTATGGAGAAAGTCGTTTTTAAGTTTTTAAGTATAGTGAATTCGCAAATGGAGCCAATAGGAAGTGTTAGCGACTATTATGACTCTACCCTGGAATTGCTTAGTTGAGCAAGGCATCCTCTGGATGAGAAATACACGTCGCCAACTGATAAAATGTCCACGTTTGTAGAAACTTGTGATCCTAAATTCTTGCATGCAACCTATGAGCTTATAATGCATGTTGAGGAGAGACAGCGATATGCCGGCAAACTAAAGGTGACTTCGGCATCTACCTAACATTTTTCCCGAAGAAGCTAACATAGTCCAGAGCGCACAAGATCACCTATTCCTACTCGAGGCAGATGGACAAGGATAGAAAACACTGAGAGTGGAGAAAATTATTAGTGGGGCAACCACGTCCCAAAATAACACAACGCTCCAACTTCAATTCCTTTTTCAAAATCCTATACATCCAGCTTGCAGCCCTTCACATCTAACCCCGTATCCGTATCAAAATCCATTCCCCCAGGCTATTGTTACCCCTATCCACTATCATATCCCCCTCCTCGAACGTATCCTCATGATACGACGATAAAACCAACAGATGACAGAGTGATGAAATAATTTTGTGTGTTTTACGGTCTTCAAATAAAATTAAAAAACGAAACTGAATTGAACTTCGTTTATTCGACGTTTCGGCAACACTGCGTGCCTTTTTCAAGAATCTGGTAAAATTGAAATAAATAATAACATAATTAAAACAGCTTTTGTTAAGTGTATAAAGGACGTGTAAATAAAAAATAATAATATAAATACCTGGATTCTAATAAGAACGAACATTGAAAAACAGTTCAATTTTGGAGTCAATACATGTCAAAGGAGGAGTGAGTCAGACAATTTGTAAAATTCAAAATATTGCTCCAAATTGAAGGACATGTTGAAAAAACAAACACATTTACATAAAAAAAAACCTCTTAAAATTGAAGAGGCTTTTTTCCGATCAAGACTACATATTTAATTTAAAACGAAAGAAAATACCGAAGAAACATTAGAAGTGTTTTGATACAAACGACGGACAATAGGTTATTTAATCTTGAACTTCGGAAATCAAAGAACCTTGGTAACGAATACTAAATTAAATTTTCAAAATAAGTGTTTGAAAATTGAAAACACGGTAAAGGATATGAAAAAACTTGGTCGCTTTCCAAATTATTCACAATATCGTTTGAATAGAGTTATAACTGATGGATCGTTACCAAGGTTCTTTGATTCTCAAAATTCAAGTTTAAATAACCTATTGTCCGTCGTTTGTATCAGAACACTTCCAATGTTTCTTCGGCGTTTTCTTTCGTTTCAAATTAAATATGTAGTCTTGATCGGAAAAAAGCCTCTTTAATTTTAGGAAGTTTTTTATGTGAATGTGTTTGTTCTTCCAACATATGTCCTTCAATTTGGAGCAATACTTTAACTTTTACAAATTGTCTGACTCATTTCTCCTTTGACATGTATTGACTCCAAAATTGAACTGTTTTTCAATGTTGGTTCTTATTAGAATCCAGGTATTTATATTATTATTTTTTATTTACACATCCTTTATACAATTAAAAAAAACTGTTTTAATTATGTTATTATTTATTTCAATTTTACCAGATTCTTGAAAAAGGCACGCAGTGTTGCCGAAACGTCGAATAAACGAACTTCAAGCCAGTTTCGTTTTTTTTAGTTTTATTTGAAGACCGTAAGACACACAAAATTATTCCATCACATACCCTTTGACGGTCGAAGAGAGAACTGATTTGATTTCTATCAAGTTTGATATTCAAATGACAGAGGGTGTCAGAGGTTGGTGCAGTCTCTGAACGACCATTGCGGGTCCTCAGAGTTCAAAGAGAAAAAGAATACCTACCAGGTGTTGGACTAACTGTTCCCGAGTTCACGTTCCCGAAAGCCCATACTTACTCCGAACCCTCACTCTGATCTTTCAAAGGTGCAGTGAGCACAGAAAACGATCCAATATAAATTTCTGGTATTACGACCAATCTAGTTGAAATGCTTGACACTGTGCAGCTTACAGAACTCGGGAAACCAGTCGAATTCTACATAGTAGAAGATACTTCTCCTATCTCAGCTAATGGCATCATAGGTTGTCCATACCAAACGGTGAAACAAGCGCCCTTGAACAAGGTTCAATATCGAATTCCAATTCTAGATGATTCAGTGATATCAGGGAAGCTATATCGCTATCCCTAAGATGCACTTTATCCATTTCACATTGAAATTGAAAAGCAGCTCAAATGAGGCGTTATCTGACCTTCGCAATCATCTCACATTGCACTACATATGATAGTTCTAGAAAGGAGGATGACTCAGGAATAAGAAAATATCGAGTTGTTATAGATTACTGAGTCCTCGATAGAGAGCACTCTATTTTACCGTATTCGATTTAGTGAGTTGATGCCATCAAATCGAAACCTATCAAGATGATACGACCTAAACGGAAACTCTAGAGGAACATGAGAGAAAGGTTCATAGACTTTTCGAACGTCGAAGGAAAGCGAATCTTAAATTTTGTAATAAGGTGGAAATAAAATTCCACGAGCTTCCTCGACCGGAAGAAAATTTGTACTGGATCTCGAGAGATGTCTGACAGAGAACCTAATCGTTTTAAACTCTTTTTACTGTCGCCAGGAATTCGTGTATGTTTAGGTAGGCTCTTGTCAAAGATTTCCTGCCTTCTACTTCGCACGACGCCTCTTTGCTAGGGATTTCTGGCTTACCCACCTTCAAGGGTAAAGTTACGTACAGCTTCAACCATTTTGGGCAGGCTCACGACAAGAAGTCTCACGGGTCAACGACCGGCCAAATAGAGACTCATCATACCAATCTGTTTGATAAGATAATTGTTGAGGTCCTCTTTTTACTTCATTCCCTGGAAAATTGAATAATCCAATAGGCCAAATAATCCTTTGCCGGTGATCCGCGAAGATTTTCTTTCTGTCAATTTGATCGTCGTTGGAAGACGAAGGTTGGAAGCGTTCAATCCGCCATGAACCGGCTTAATCCAGTTCTCCATCATATCTGAGATACGGAGCTTGCTACCGTTGATGCCTTGTAAGAGCCATTCTGTCGTGATCTGTCGAAGGAGACGCTTTCTCTTGTTCTATATACAATATGCCTTAAGTTTAATTATGGCGTTCACATCTGAGGTCATGGCATCCTTGGGGCAATTTTATGATGCGCCTTAGTCTCTTTCTTATAATTGTGTTCGGCGCTTTGCTCGTCTTTATTCAAAACTTGAATTTTTCTTTTAAGCTTCTTTGTTATGCTCACACTTTGTTCTTGCTCACTTCTTTCAAGTAATAAACAAAATTTTAAAACTTTTCAAAATAATCTTAATACTTGTTCTGAATAAACCACTAGTTTTATTTGAAGAACAAGGTTTTTTTTCTGGTATTATTTTTCTGGAGAAATGCCGAGTCAGCAACCACTCGAAAATCTCCGCTTTGCTTCCTATTTTTGCATGTCAGATTTTCACGGCAGTTTTTGAATAAATATCGCGGCTGCAACGCAAGGCGTAAATTGATTTCATGCCATATTCCCCGTATTTTGAAGTCTTCATCAATACCGCTTCGGTTAATTGAGCTATTTCCTGGGCGTTTCAGCGTATCCCAGGTGCTCTATTACAATTACAACCAGACAAATGCGGTTTTCTTCGCATCGTGATTGCATACCTAGGACCTATCATCCGCAGCGATAGAGTGAGACCTAATCCAGATGAAATTACCGCTGTAAAGAATTTCCTTAGACCCATAACTGTCAATGCTGTTAGACAGTTCTTGGGACTATCGAAATATGATATGATATTATATTATTATTATATATTATATATAATATTATCATTTGAAATCATTTATGTAACTTTTTGGAATGACTTATTAGTTTGGTACATCCGACAAACGAGTAAGAGACCAAATTTGGCTCAGCAACACATTTTTCGTTAGCTCAAATTGCTCGTTCGTGAAAGAGATTGCAATGCACGACTTGGCCCGTTACTTTTCAAGGATTTAAGAGCGTCCTGCTGCTAGTCAGCGCAAAACCAGATCGCTCCCTCTAGTCTTTCCCTAGATCCCCCTTTATGATTTGCGAATCTCGAACGTCCGAGCGTACACTGTGAAAAATTTTCCGTTTGAACGACGAAAAAAGTTCCGTTGATCCATGGGACAACGAAAGATGTCTGATGTATCGAAAGAAGTTTTAACTCTTCCATATCAACGTGAGTGTCCTGTTACTGCAACGGAAAGTTCTTTGCTGAAGCTACGGAATAAAATTGATTGAATACGTGAGCACGCCGTGCTCATTAGGAAAGGGTGGGCTTACAAATAAAAAACAATGTAAATGATTTATTAATTGGTAATTTACCGAGAAAACTCATCAGATATGCCGTTAATTGAAAAAGGATGTCAAACTCTTCGCGGCGGAATCAATCCCCGAGTGCTCATAACCTCCGATTTTCGGGAGGCAGTAAACAAAAAATCGACTACATATTCGTCGAACACAATTTAGGCTGTAGTATGCACACACATGCACTTCTCAAATGCCAGCCGCTTGCTCATCCGTTCCCGTCATTTAAACCGAACTATTAGCGATAGTAATTTCGTCGGACCCGTCGATACAACTGAAATTTTCGGTTATAATGACGGAATTTCGATCCACAGAACTTCGTCCGTGAGGACGTAACTCGGGACGGCTCTGCATGAAGGGGTTGCTGGGTCGTGCCCGAGGCGAGACGGAACCGTCCGAGGAATCCTGAGTCCTCATACATCGGACCGTCGCTCGCCGCTTGAGTCTTGGTTCGCTCGCCTACGAAACCTGGTACTTTCCGATCTCGCGGTAGTGCTTTCGTAGTCACCCCGCCGGCTCTACTCTTACGCATGAACGCCGCTGGGCATTACGCCGTCGCTCGCTGCCCCTCTCCTCGTGGCTGATGCCCGCCCCGCTGCTCACTCTGGGGAAGGACCCCCAGGTTCTGGTCCACGGTTCTTGTAAGGACCACCCAAACGCTCATCACCACCAGCCATGGGCATGATCTGGCAGTGCCATAATTTTGCAAGTGACAATGAATTACGTTTAAGTTAGTCAGCCTTTTTCATTATGTTCACCCTACTTGTCGGCTTCCAAGCCCATTTCCCTCCTTGGTAGACACTCCCGCCATACCTGGCGCCCAACCTCAAAACCCACCTTTTCTTCTTCCCTAAATAAACTGAACCTTCTCCAAAATCGTCTATGTTATTGATCCAATTGTATTTATTGTGCCGACTATATTGACTCACCCTGCTATGTATTTGTCCTTGAAAAGTACCTTGAACCTGATTTACCTGCGGTGTACTTAAAATGTGAAGAGTGATTTGTGTATAGGGAATAATGAGGATAAACTGCATACAAAAGTAAATTGAGAAAGTTTCGTAGAGGAAATAAATAGTCAGAAGCTAGAAATTGCGCATGAATGAAATTTCGAAAAATTAGAATCAGTTTCAAAAATAATTATCGAAAATTCAAAACGATATCCAAAATGTGTCATTTGAATTTTAATCTAAATTCAGCCATACTAAGAAACCACGTCGGAATCCCAATAAAGGATTCCAAGCATGAATATAAGAGACCTGAAAATAGACCATACAGGGTGCATCACAAATAAGGTTACGATTAAAGTCAATTTACACATGAAACTCATATCTCGGGAAGTCAAGAGTACAATAAAGAATCCCAAAGATATAGGGAGCGACCAGGATAGATTGGATTTGGAAGGTACGGCTGCACTTCCAAACCAAAACGCGAACACAAAAAACGTCACAATGAGACCAACTATTAGGAATCAGGTCTTGTTCACACCCCAAAATACGGGAGCGATCCCAAAAATATCAATAGCTAGGGCAATCAGATTAGATCTAACAGTAGCAAATCGAAACAAGAATAAAATGACACCCAATAATATGCCACAAAGCGAAATAAGACACACATATAGAGACTTTGACTCGATCGATAACACATTTTATTGGGATAATTGAGGATTGAATTCAGCTGATTAAATTGAAAACACACACGCCCTCAATGAGATCTTGAATACAACTAATAATTTACGAAACCAAAACGAAACAAATTACCGGTCACATATTAATGAGGAAACCTTAGACCATGACTCCTTCTTGAAAAATCACACACAATTTTCATGAGAATCAGACAAATTTTTAGAAAGTGTCGAATCCAATAAATTTATGCAGAAACAAAGAGAAACATTTTTTTAAGAAAGGGAAGAAAAATTTAGAAGTTTAAAACCAACTTTGAACCCTTCAGCCGATAGTTCCTTCGAATGAAGAACGAATGTCTACCAGACATTCAAGAATCCATATTACTACGATAGATACAGAAACTGATCTCGAGCCACATAATTATTTCAACAACCAAACAATCCCAGCAACCTATTTCCCGTTTGTGATGATACAAACTCTACCTCAAATTATGACGAATTGATCAATTGAATTCCTAAATAACAAAGGTGACAGTTCCGCAAACTCCATAGAAGAGCTCAAAAAATTTAAACGAAGATATCAAATAAATAATCGGGACATCTTAGAAAATTTGAGCGCATTGCTAATTGAAGATGCCAAAGATTGGTGTTCAATAAGTAAAAATTGTTGGATAACACTATCGGACATTTTTCGAAGATTTAAAAAACGCGTACATAGACGAAAGATTTTCTGAGGAAATAAGGCTAAAAATAAAATTTTGTAACGAGAAGTTGACTCAAGACATCCACTCATAATTGACCGAAAGCAGACATTTGTTTACAAAATTAAATCCGAGAAAAAATTTTGAATGTGGATTGCGTAGAGCTCATGACAACCTTCAAATAGAATATAAAGTATATAAAAAGCGTAATGATTTCAACGCTTTTGAAGAATTGGAAGATTAGGGGAAAATTGGAAACTGAGTTAGCCAAATCCAGAATTCGAGGCCAAATTTTACAAATTACAGAACGTGAAATTGAGGACAGAAATGACCAAAAGTACGACCATAATAATAACGATAAAAATAATTAGGAGAACACTAGAGGTGACAAAAGGGAAACTACTGAGGATCAAAATAATAGTAAAGGCGACAAACAAAACCGAAATCACCAGGGCCAAAAACAATTTTGAAACCAATATTCATTCTCTCCTTTCGGATATCTATTTCTACCCTCTCCGAACCAATATCAACAAAATCCCAGTCCTAGATTCCCACCTGGTTTTTAGCCTAGATCCCAGCCAAATTTCCAACCCAGATTCCCAAGCTATAAACAAAGATACCCATTTAACCTTCACAACCAAATGAATTATGATACCAATCAAAAACAAAATTACCAAAAACCGAATCACGGGAACAGAAATCAAAAATCGGAAAATTTTATTTCGGATCAGCAAAACAATACGAACATAAAATTGGGTAAGAATCAGGATTCGAATTCCCAAAATTCGAATTTGAAGGGTAACACAAAGAACCTAAATTGTTATCACTGTGGGTCAATGGGTCATTTCAAAATAGAATGTCCATATTATGCGTATAATCAGGATAACTGGAAGGACGGGTATTAGCACAGAAAATATCGCGATCTTTTACCAAAACGCTATTAATTTTGGATAGAGACGATATAACTGAGACACGAATCCATCTTATGACGAAATTCGGAAATAAGTTTTTTCGAATTTTATTCGATATAGGCGCTTCACATTTATATGTGGACAAGGAATTACTGGAAGAAATCCGAAATTCCATTATTCCAATTTTCGAACCCAATTAAAACAAATGTATGGACGCAAACGGAGAAACTTTCGTTACAATTGGAGTAGTAGTGATCCCAAATACTATATACAAAATAGTAAAACATTTAAGGTTCAGGTTGGTTCAAAAATTGAAATCCGTAGGCATTTTAGGGACAGATATGATAAAATCCTTCCGGATGACCCTTGCTTATGATTCAGAAACTTGGTGGTTACCAAAGGCTCCCCCTACCCGCTATCCCATGGAAGCGCACCCAAACGATTTACCACATCCAATACCGGACCTTGAAGTTAAGGAAAATAAGGATATCGAAACTGTCAATAGTAGGGATGAATCAGAAATTAGGAATAAGGAAGACAAAGCAGACGTGAAATCAAAACTTGGAGGTAATATTAACTTGAAAAGCACAAGAGAGCTTGATAATTGCACTCTAAAGGTAGAAGGTAGTGAAATTCCCCTAGTAACTATTAATGCTACTCAATCCCAAAAGCCAAAAATCGTTCAAATTCACGGAGCAAATCCCATGAATGATATCCCTTGCCTAACAAGCATCCCAACCTCAAACAAATTTTATTCCCTAGAGAGCATCCCCACCCGAGACACTAGCGACGAGACAAGCACCAGAGACTCATTTAAGATAGAAAAACTTAGAAGTAGGAAAAAAAAAATTATTCAGATAAATTGTTCATGATGAACAATATGAGGAGTCGTACAAAAATTGCGACAGCAATCTTTGGAAAAAACGAAAGAGTTTCTAATACGAGAAGTAGAAACACATCTGGAGAAGCAAATGAGATTAACGCTTTCGATGACAAGAATCAATGGATTGATTTCAAAAATAGAGTGATGCGATTAGATAATATTTTAGATAATTAAGGGGAAATCGAACAAAAAAAGACGATTGCTCGTAAGAAGATTGCGATGGTATTGTTGAGATCAGGAAAAGCTAGCAAACACAATCAGAGCAGTTATTAGGAAATGAACTCAAGATTTACGCAGGAAAAGAACATAGGGCGACGCACTTAACAAAACATAAAATTGACGTCCAGGACCACGATCTAATTATTCAGCGCTATTATCACGTGAGCCCAAACATAAAGGAAATAATTTACCAGACCATACCTTAAGGTAGTACTGGACAAAATCAAAGATTCAAATTTAGCAATCAGCCCAGACAAATGCGCATAACAGGAATAGCAAGTTGGTACAGAAAATTCATTCGTCACTTTGCTGAAATAATAGAACCATCGAATAGGTTGTTTAGGAAAAATAAGACATGGGATTGAGGATTAGAACAAGACGACACCTTTCAAAAAATAAAAGACCTCCTTACATCAGCACCGATTTCGCTCAAACCATAGACGGGATTAACTATATTATTGCTCACGCAAGTAGAGGCTTGAATGGTACCAAATTTCGATACTTGGCCTTAGAAAAAGAGTGCCTAGCCGTGATTTAGGCCATGCGTAAATTTAGACCGTACTTGGAGGGTTATAGTTTCAAAGTCAAAACGGAACACTAAGCGTTAAAGTGGCTCTATAACCTGAAAAACCCAGCTGGTCGATTATCAAGCTGGGCTCTAGAACTCCTTGAATATGACTACGAAGTCATATATCGAAAGGTAACTTCAAATCAGGTTCCTGACACTCTGTCGGGATCAGGAGAACCAGTAAATAATGTTGCGTTTTCGATAGCTCGTAGTAAAGAAAAATCTATAGCGGGCGTAGACTTTAAAACAGATGACTGGTACTCGTCGAAAATGAGAGAAGTTAAGAAAAGACCGGAAGAACACGAAAAATGTCGAATAAGAGATTCGCAACTCTATTTTTACGGAACAGATCAACTAAGTTCTACTCTTATGTGTTTGACGGTTGATATTATAATAAATTTATGAACGGTATAGGCCTCAACAAACGGTATAGGCCACAACAAAATTTATTATTAAATCTACTCCTTTAACAGACTCTTACCCATGGAAACTCGTCTTACCCAAGAATTTACGAATTCATGTTTCAAAAGAAAACCATAATGACACACGAGCAGGACACTTAGGTTCCCAAAAAGCGCACGCAAGAATTGCAGAGTAATACTTCTGGCCAGGGATGTCGAAGAACCTTGGAACACGATCGCTGCAGATATCATGGGACCATTACCGATTTCAAAAAAGAGGAAAAATCGATATAGCTTAGTTTTGTAGATCATTCTACAAAATGGGTCAAAATGTTTCCAATTAAAAAAGCTAAGGGAATAACATAAGAGACAGATTTTCATAAACGAGTCATTTCGCGTTGGGCAACACCTAGGATTCGCCATACTGACAATGGCACAGAATTTGTCAACAAAACCTCAAGATATTTAATCGAAATGTTCGATATTAGGCACTCTAGGGCGCCAAGGTACTACCCACAAGCTAATCCGACCGAACGTTACAACAGAACAATCGAAGAAACTATAGAAGCTTACAAAAGTAACGATCATTCGACCCGAGACGAACACATAGATGCCTTACAATTCACTATAAATACTAGAAAAAATTCGTCAAAAAAATTTACCCCAGCGTTCTCAAATTCAGGCCGTCGTGGCTGCTGTCCGCCCCGCAGCTCGCTCTGGAAGAGGACCCTCAAGTCCTGGACTACGGTCCTTTTTAGGACCACCTAAACGCTCACCACCTCCAGCCATAGTCACGATCTGGCGGTGTCATCATTTTGTAAGTGGCAATAAATTACTTTTAAGTTAGCCAGCTTTTTTCAGAACTATTTTTTATCTAAACATTTAACTGGAATATATAAAGATGATAACTGAAGGCATTTATATCAAAATATGCAGGTATAGGACACCGAAAATATGTGCGTTAAAATAAAGCATCATCAAAACAGTTGAATTAATTGAGGGATAGTTTTAGGTACGGTGCAGAATAAGTCAAGTAATCCCACCTGAAATTATCATTTTTTCGTTTAATGCCACTGTACTTCTATCAAAGTTTTTTGGAAAGCTCTTTCAAGGCACTTTCAGAGGGTTCTGCTCATTATTTTGCAATCTCAAATTCTTCCCTTCAAATTAGGATGACAATTTTTTTTCATATTTTTTCTCATTCTGAATGCTTTTTTTCTATTTCTCTTTCCAATCATTTAAGGGACAAATTAATGCAGTTACCTTCACGTACATTTACTCTTCATAAATCTCGAGTTGACAACAAAAATTTTCGGGCTAAGTGGGCACATTTTTATCGAGAGCCTAGGGCGCGCGTCTGTCGAATTCTGCGCTTAATAATAAATAAACCTTGCGCTCCTTGCTCGGTTATGCATTAACCTCGCGCTACGCGTTTGGTCTTTGTCCTTCGACACATTTGTGTACAGAGCTTTTGAAACTCGAAAAGCAAAACGTCGACTACTGCTATTTGATGATCGTGAATCCTCTTTTGTTAAAGCTTCTCCGGCTTTACCAAATACATTCTCACGGTGAGTCTTGTGCTGCGCAATCGATGAAAATTTGTTCGAAACGCGAACTTTTCTATATATTAACTTTAACTCTTATTCATGAAATGTATATTATATTACTAACTTTACCTCGTACCTTGTTCTTTTCAGTACATTTAGGTAGTATTTTTCAATATCATTAATAATAATAATAAAACCAAAACTACGGGTCC
This sequence comes from Neuroterus valhalla, assembly GCA_011762715.2. NCBI lineage: Eukaryota > Metazoa > Arthropoda > Insecta > Hymenoptera > Cynipidae > Neuroterus > Neuroterus valhalla. The sequence continues at coordinate 9,083 of WSXT02182808.1, read as the reverse complement.
CTTAAAAAAATAATGATAACAAAAATATGGCTTATTTTTCGGCAGAGAACTCCTGTTGCTTCATTTTGTGAAGTTTCTTCTGTTTTCTTATGTCATTTTTTCAACTTTCTCTCTATTCTCTACGAATATAAGATGTAATTTTCATTCTCCAAAACAAGAACTAGAATTTATCTGTAGAAAGGCATCTACTCTGTTAAGAGCCCTAGGTTTAAGGCAAGTTGTTGATGTATGCTGCCCACTACATCATTATGCCTGTGCGAGTACTCTCTCTGAGCCATTACGCGATATGCAAACATGCTTGCGATAATTTCTGGTGCCGACAACCCTGTCCTGGATCGCTATCACGAATCCTCTGGCTTTTCTGGAAATAGGAGGCCCTTTTTCAGCCAAATATTAGATGCCTCTACATTCACTTCATATTGATCTGAGGTTTTGGGGTGCTTACTGTGGATAGCTTTTTGTCTCCATTGCGTTTCCAATTCCGCTCTGGTTTCTGCCCTGATATTCAAGGCTTCTGCTGGAGGCAAATTCAAGGGCGTGTAATCGAGATCTGTTCAAAAGATGGTATTGTAGAACGCAATATCTCATTTGCTGATGAAATAGTTTCGCAACTGTGTGACTTGCGATGCACAAAGCTGCTCTACATCCACAACGCCCCTACACCCTACATGTCGTGGAAATACTATCTTTTCAATCGCCGAATTACTGTGATGCTTCCGGTGCTTAGTCATTACACCAGGAATAGTTCTGTTTATCGTATCAAGGTCGGTTTTCGATCATTTATTTAGCCCAAAAGAGTGCTACCGTATGCTGTATACCCCTGGACTCAAGAATACCCAGATATTTATATGACTCATCCTCAACCATTGCCTCTATACGGTCCTTATTCTCGTTCTCCAATACTTCGGTTTCCAATTCTCCTCGATTTAAATGCACTGTTTCTTATTGATGTAGTCCAAACTCTATGTGGATGTCATTTAAAAACTGTAAATTGATATTGATCACTTGTTGCAGTTTTGGTTCAAACTAGCGTACAACTTGAGGTCATCCATATAAAGAAGATTGGTCAGTACATAACCATCCTCATCATCATGCATTCTGAATCTATGGCTCAACGGATTCATCGCTTAAAAGAACCATGATGCACTGAAGGAGTCCCTTTGAAAGATACCCGTCGTAATGCGAATCGGTCTAGTTGTCCTTGGTTTCCCATGACCAAAGTAATTGATTCTTGTTTCGCAAAGCATCATTGCACGACCTGAAAGGTCAATGATGCGTGCGCAGATCTTGCAAATGTTCAAAACTCAACCAAATAGTCATGTCGTACCGAAGGAAACGCTGGCTTCTACTCAATGTAAGCCATGTGCAAATTTCTTTGATGTTTTCTAGCTTGCGTCATGGTCACAGCGTCAATGGTAACTAGATCTTTACTGCCCTGCGAATTTTTGCAACATAATTTCTGTTCTTCGGTTTGGATGTTATTGTCATCACAATAATGATAAACCTTATCTGCAATGACCGATGTAAGGCACTTACAATTCGTTGGGAGACAGGCGATTGGTCGAAATTCAGATGGATTTCGGGCGTCTGGTTTTAAGGCAACATAAACCAGAAGTTGTGCACCATGTCCGAACCTGGAGCTTTCCAATTACTGGATCTTTCCAAAACTGCTGAAACGTTCGAATCTGTTATGGTAATAGGCTCTATTACAGAGTTTGCGCTTGCCCTCACCTACTCTAGTTGGAACCACGCAGCGTCTAAATTGCTTCAGTTATTCTTTCCCCAAACACTTGACCAGTGGTCGGCCATGTCTTCCAATTGAGAAACTTCAGTGTTTAGTCGCATGTTCTGTCCCATATTCAGTTCACGGTAGAACCTCCTTTCATCTTTCTGGAAGGTTCGATTTTGCTGCCTTCTCTCACTACTCTTGTTGCATCGACGCAGTCTGGCAGTTAGAACACCAAGTCTCTGACGATGAAAATCTATTATCTCATATCATTGGTGTCAGTTTCTCGACATTTCAAGGGGAGATGATATTATTAACATGGAATATCAGCTTATTGGCTCCATTTCCTTCCCTATATTAGGTTGGTCGACCCAATATGGTCCTCACTTTGCTAACTTCCATATCCAACCTGATTTTCCATGGAGGAACTTGTTCTGAGGAACCCAGCCCTTGTTTTCTATTATCCCTAGCACCTATGCCCACAGCTCCGATATCCTCTCTATTATCCACATCTTCTATAAGGATTTCATTATTAGGTCGCTGAATCTGCACTACAGCCTCTGGTTTTATCAGCCTGTCTTAATCTTGAAAATGTGGTTGGACTGGAGGATCAAGAAGTTGTGCAGGATCATCAACAACGTGATGGCGTTGTACTGCTCCATCAGTCTCGGCTTGAACTTGCACAGCTTCATCAAATCGAATTTCATTGTTGACGTTTTCTCCCGCCGCTCCCACCTCTTGCCTTATCTCTATTGCTCGGTCTTCTGAGATTGGAAGATTATTTCGTATGTCCTTGACCTTTGTAATGAGATCCTCCACTTAAACTCTCGTGTTTTGAGTCCTTTCTAAGCTAAAATACAGATTTTGGCCACGGTGTAAGTCTGTTGTACTGTATGTCCGTCTGTACATAAACACGGTAACGCCCGAAGAAATGAACGGAATAAATCAGTCTCTAGTACACTTTTTTGAATATCGAACGGCGCACTCAATTCGTTTTGTAATTATAGCTCAGATATTACACTTACATATAAAAAATGTTGTCGAAAATCGAAAGTTTAGTCTTTATCTATACCCAATTACGTAGTAAATTTTAAATATAAAGATGCAATGATGAACTGGGATCTAGAAGAGATTGTTTCACTTATTTTACTTTCGAGTCTGCATAATTTCTAGAATAAACAATAGGAAAAGCATTCCGAGTGCGAAAAGTAAATATCTAAACGAAAAGCGCGAGATTCATCAGACGAGCGCCCTAGGTGTGCTCAAACCTGCGCGCGTGGCGCGTGACGAGAGTGTTCTCGTGAATCGGGAAGATTTTTTTATACCATCTTTAGTGTTTGGAAACAAGATTTTTCCGAATTCACGCTCAACCAAAAAAAAACTAACTGAACTTTATTTTATTCAAGCATTCTAAAGAAGTATTCATCGTAACCTTGAATGTATGGCAGGACCACTACTTTCTTCTTTTCTTTATTTGAGTCCAGAATATTTACAGAATGAATGTTGTAAGAATAGATACCCAGGAAAATGAACTTGATACACTAGAGGAAATATGCCCTTGTTTGAATAACGGAAGAACTTCTGTTGATTGATATTCCGTCGGAGTAGCCGGAAATGTAAGCTGTATTAACGAGAAACTGTCGTTGGAATAACTGGAGATTTTATGTTTGCTATTTCACCGGAACTGTTCTGTTATTTTTCATGACAACATAAATATTTTATTGATACAACGAAATATTCCCGTGACTTAAATACACTTTTTTCTGTTGTAGTAACATATCAAATTCCAATAAAATAGTTAAAAACTGTATTGACAGAAACATAATAACGTACAGTTTTGAATAAGCATCAAAACAATTTTTGCAGAAACTTAAAAATGTGCATTTTGTGTCATTACGAATATTTTATATCCTAAAAAACGTAAGTTTGTAATTTCTTTCGTGTGATGGACCTCTTACCATTTGGTTTTGAATGTTCATAAAACATAAAATATTGTTCAGCGACTGTATTAATCAAGTGGAATATCTGACAAAGTCCACACGCTGGTCTGAAATGCTTACCCTGGTGATGTGCAGACAAGACCACGTAGCGTAATCTGATTTGAAATTTGCTTGGAGAAAAATACGATCTCAGCCATCAATTTCGTTACTTATGGGAATAATAATTAAAATACTCAACTAATTAGAAATTATTTAACTAACAGCAACTAATTATTAGAAAATTAATAAACCTTCAACAATTAATCAACTCACCCAGGTCCAAATTGTCTCATTCAGTTAACTTCGATCTGGCTCTGAGATAAATGAATGATATTTACTCTCACGTATTAGGTGCATTAGCTTATACCACTTAATCTTACACCCACTTGGTATAACTCAGCAGACGGTAAAGTAGGCAGTTCAAGCCGATAGAAGATAAAAGAAAAATTATCATAAGTAGGGAAAACTCAGCCTATACCGATAAGTTAAGAAAATGAACCAAGTCGCCCCCCTTTCCCCCCACCCCCCGGAAAAATTACCTGCGTTCGCCCCTGCCGATATGATATTGTTATTTCATATTAAGCTATAAGGCAGGCACTTCCGTAGGGTACAAGATTATCAAATGGATGCGGAAACCAATATACCTGATTACGTTTATAAAGGAGAGTAAGTGGAACAGAGTGTTACGGTTTAGAATGGGAGAGGGAATGAAAGCGTGTAGATAATGGATGAATGAACAAGAGAAAAAGTATAGAATGTGTGGTTATGAGGTGGGGTCGTAGAAACATGTGTTAGAGAGAAGGAGAAGGAGAGGAAGGCAGAAGTGTAAGTGGGTGTGTAAGAGGAATATTGGATGAAAGTTACCTTGAGGTAGAATAATAAATATAAGGCACTTATGCAGTATATTCTAAATGCAACGAAAGCCCTTAATCCCGTAAAAGAGGAGACAATAGATACATTCTATCACAAGCAGGGACTTCCGTTTTCGGAGTAAATGCTTACGGTCACAGTGAAGTTTCGAGCAAAGTTTTTGTTAGATATTGGTCGATACTGAGGTGAATGTGTGGAAAAATGTTGTTCAGGAGTTTCGTAAGTGAGACTGTGAATGGTATTACAAAGAAGGGACTTGAGGTGTGGATTTTTTGCAATATAGAGATGGAGTTGTGTGTGCGAGAATATTGAAATTAGTTTGATGTGACGTCATAAGGATACAGAGAGGGTGTGGTCGAAGGAGGTAGGATTAAAATGGATTGAAGGGTAACGAGGGGTGTAAAAGCAATGAAGAAAAGGATTCCGAGGAGGGAATGTTTTGAACACCGGGAGAGGAGAAAAACAAGAGAAAGGCACAGGTTCAATATTGGAAAACGGACATGAGTGTAGAAGGCAGATAGAAGGAGTTGATTAAAAATAAATTTGCAAAATTATGGTGTAGATGATGAGGAGTGAGGAGTATAGGAAGGGATGATGGAAGAATCGACAGAATGGCACTAGTGAAATTGAAAAATAGGGGAGACAAGAGGGAGGCAATGTCAAAGAAAAGATAATTTTATAGAAGTGAACAGAGAATAGAAGATGATTAGACACGGGAACAAAGGAATATGCAGTATAAGTTGAGAAAAATAGTGGAAGTGGAGGAAAGGAATGAAAAGGAAACGTAAGTTAAGCATAGGAAAATAAAATCACTAGGAATATGGTAAGATCGGAAGGAAAGAGGGGAGAATTAAAAATAGTAGAAAGCAAAAAGGAAAAGGGAAGGAAAGGAGGAGTAAATGAAAAATATTTTGCGGGAATGTTGCAGGATTTGAGAGAAAAGATAGAGAATTTATGAGAAACTTGCAACAGTGGGAAGTTGGAGTTATGACGGAAACGTGGCTGGATGAAAAAGGATAGGAAAGAGTAAGTTAAAAGTTACCAAGAGGTTACAGTTTTCAGATTCGAAATACAAAGAGGAGGATAAGGAGAGGCAGATCAATGGGAGGAATAATGATGGCAATAAGGAAGGAATATCTTGCAGAGGAGGATAGGAGGGTGATGAAGGAGGATATCGAAGTACTATTGGTAGAAAAGATACATTAGGAAGGAGAGAGATGAATATAGTTGGAGTATATGTCAACGGAGTAATGTAGAAGAAATCTGAGGAGATAAAGGGACTGATGGAAGGAAGCGAAGAGGGGATTGTGCTTGTGACAGGAGGCGATTTCAATGCAAGAACAGGAGATAAAGGAGGAAGTTAATGTAGAGGAGGACGAAGAAGAAAATCCAAAGACAAGGTACTTAAAGGGGAAGGGAAAGGATTGTCGCAGTGCTTAGAGGGAATGGGATGGTTTATCATAAACGGAATTATGGAGAGGGATGAGGAAAGTGAATATAAACGTTTGAGAGGTAAAAAGGGAACGGTCGTTGAGTATGTGATAGTAGACGACGAGGAAACAGAGAAGGTCAAGAAACTAGAGGTAGAGGAATTTATAAATTCTAATGCCTTCCAATTATTATTGCTGTCAGAGGGCGATAAAAGTATCAAAGATACGGATGAAAAGGAAGTTAAGGTAAAAAGAACAGGAAGAGGGGCTTGGTCATTTGAAGGAGAAGAACAATTGAAAGAAAGCTAAAGGATGTAAAAATAGGAGACAGAAATGTTAATGAAGAGATGGAAATAATGATAGGAGAACAAAAGAAGAGTCTTAGAGGGAACGAGCAAGAAATAAATTAGTAGGGAAGAGAACGGAAATGGATCAGACGAGGATTGTAAAGAGGAAAAGGAAAAAGTGGCGGAGATGAATATAGAAGAAAGAAGAAGAAATATGATAAGATGTGTAACAAGGAAAAAGAGGAATAAAATAGGAGGTTTGAAGAAGAGGCGGAGAATGCTTGATCAGAAGAAGAGGTTTAGAAAGTAGTAAATGAAGGAAGAAAACGAAGGAAAAAGGTAAACCAAGATATTGAGTTGGTAGAATAGAAAAAAAATTCCATGAATCTGCATACTGTGCAAGTGGAAGGTTTGAAACAACGGAAATTCAAATTATGATTCTTCGTAATGAATCACAAGCATTCTTTTGGAAACTATTTTACATTTCCAAATAACTGAATCCTCGTCAGGAGATTCGGGTTCGATATTTTGATAGTTTGATATTTTGACTTCAAAATGTTACTTGAGCAATGAGAGAGATAGGTTACACTTAAAAGTGTAACAAAAAAGGGTGAACGTCATCAAAAATATAAGATATAAACCCCCCCCCCCCCCTTCTAAAATTCAAGACTATTTTATTCGAAAGGTTACCTTTTGGAACTTTTTACTCATTTTTTATTGAATTTATCCTTGACCATTCCCTAAAGAGTTTTAATTCTTTCACACTTCATCTCTTTTATCCGTTAAAAGCAGACTTTTCACAAAAAAAATCCTTTATAGGAAAACTTTGTATTTTCCCTGAATTCCTTCCATTATTGAACTTTCGAAAACTCTCAAATTATATTCAAAAACTACAACTCAAATATTCAATATTTTATTATCAATAACTCATAGCTGAATATATTACCTTTTAAAAGTTCCAATTCGAATAAAAATACATTTCATTATACATCACTGTGCATTTCAGCATAGTTTTTACCCTTGAAAACATACTTTCAGCAGCAGAGCCTTTTCCTCTTCTTACCACATGAAAGGGTTTCAGATTGAATAAAGGGTTCCGCCAAGGATAGCGCTCACGGAAAAACTTTCAACTGAATCAATGATCTAATAAAATATTCAAAGCAGAAATTCGCTCCCAGAAAAACATATTTATCGTTTTTTCATGAAATATCAATCATACGAATAATAAAAGAAGAAAATGTCAGTTCATTCTTTGATAAAATTACACAGCTCCAAAAAAAAAATCGAAGAAAAGCTTCCTGGGACCAGAACATGCTGATCTTATGTTTTCGCTGATACCGGATCCGAGGTTTGTTTTACAAATAACTCAATTTCAAACCACAAATAGGCTAATCCACCTTGCCTGAACCCATCTTGTCACTCCTATCTATCTACTACTAACCCCTAAAAATTACCCCTGACGAAACACCAGTAGGCTAAATCATCTGACCCTGGGAACAGCGAGGTCAAACGCTTCAAAGAAAAATGAGCGACTTAACTCGCTGTTCCCCGTTTAAGGTGCGTTAGCCTGTTTTTAGTTTGGTAGGGGAGGTTTCCAAGGGTTAGGAGGTAAGTAGGTAAGGGTTGGGTGGCTTGGGGGTTCGATTGATTGACCCAATTGTGATGTGGAATTCAATTATTCCAAGAAAAATAAGCGATTCAACTTGCTATTCCCAGAGTCAGGAGGGTAGGCCTGGCGGTAGTTCGGTAGGGGTAATTTTTAGGGGTAAGAAGTAGGTAGATAGGAGTTAGGTGAGTTCGGTAAAAGTAGATTAGCCAGCTCAGGGTTTCAATTCCAGTTATTTGAACGAAAATGAGCAACTAAACTCGCTGTTCCCTGGGTCAGGTGTGTAGCCTTCTTGTGGTTTGATATGGGTTGTAGGGTATGTTTCTAGGGGTGAGGTGGATTTAAGGTAGGGGGATTTGCCCTATCCTGGTATGGAAATCAATTATTTCATGAAAAATAAGCGATTTAACTGACTTTTCCTGGGGTCAGGAGGGTAAGTCCACTGGTAGTTTGGTAAGGGTGGTTTTTTGGGGTTATTTTTTGAGGCTATGACAAATCCTGACGAGATAGAGTAAAACGAACCTCGGGTTCGAAATCAGTGACCCCAAAAACATAAGATCAGCATGCTCTGGTCCCGGGAAGAATTTTTTCGATTTTTTTTTTTTTTGTGGAGCTGTGTTATCCTTTTGGAATCTGGAGCTCAAGGTGTTTCTGTAGATGAAGATGCAAATGTGGAACACCTATCGCCCCCTCCTAATGATTTTGCCCTCGAAGTATTCAAATGCGGCCAACTAGACAGTATTTCTGTATAGGACAAGGAGGAACATTGACATTTTGGTTCCTCCCAAACCCCAAGATCTGGCTGAAATGGATGCTACCCTTTGTGGCAATCTCTCAGAGGATTCCGACCTCTGAACTATCATTTGTTCAGTTTATGATGCGGCGAGAGCTTTGACCGACTCAAAGCGAAGGTCCAAACCAATGATTGATGAAAAAACCAAAAAGCGCTTGCATCAACTGAACAAGAAGATTGTTTGGGCAAGACAAAACACGTCCCCTATCGGGCGCAAGGAGGAGAATTAAAAAGAGGGAGGGATGGGTCAGTCAGTATTAAAAGTTTCTCTCTAACCCATTGCGCCTCTTTAGCGATCCTCCTGTTCATGTCAAAAACCCACTAGAGTCCGAAAAACTCGAGACATTTTGGAGGGAGATTTACGAAGTAAAACATCCATTGAATGAAGGCAC
>WSXT02182797.1:0-20927 GCA_011762715.2 Neuroterus valhalla | reverse complement strand
AATCTGTTACCTATTGGCTAACGAGACTTTGTTATCACTATCGTTAACAAGAGAAGTAGCTTTTTACTAATTTGTTGCTTCTTGACGAATAGAAAAAGTAACTAAAATGGTAACCAATTTTTAATCTATTGACAAGAGGAACTTCGTTACTACTATCGTTAACAAAAAAAGTAACTAGTTGCAGCAACTAGTTGGAACAAACTAGTTACTGCCCAACACTGGTGACTACTCTACAGTCTACATCTACACTCACGTATTCAGTCCAAGCCAAAGATGCGAGCAGATCCGATCCGAGAGCCGAGAACCCAGAGGAACGCTGAAAAGGGTCGCGGGCAAAAAAAAAAAAGAAGTCGACGCCCATTCCGTGACAAAGAAGCAGGATTCGTGCCAGCCGGTCGTTCAAGATCTCGTTACGGCTTTTTTACCCATCTATTTTTCTTTTTTTCATTCCCTCTTTTTAAGCGATGATCTACCTACCCTGCTGTTGAAAATATTACTGAAATCTTGCAAAGCCCGGCCCAATTAACAGTTTCAGAGACGTCTTCTTCAGTCTCAGGAATTTCTTGAAATTTATTCGATCCAGGTTTCAATGCTGAAGATCATAAACGAATCTTGCGCAAACAAGTTTAACAACTTAACTTATTAGGTAATAAATAATCTTGGAGATGTTTACGCAACATTCCTTTCCAATAATCGAACAGTATAATCCGATGACTTTCAAAAAAATATTTTAAAAATTCAGCACAGACACGAACCTTTCAAGCTGTGAAACAGTTAACATGTCGGTAAGGTAGGAATCGATAAACATAACTCTTATCACTCCTCCAGTGATTACCATTTTCAGAAAAGTCTTCATCAATTTCAAAATTTGTTTAAAATTCTTTTATTCACAACTTTGGAACGGATGATCCGATACGAATTTCGCGTGAACAACATTAACAACTCAATTGATATAATAAATACACTTCAGGATGTTTATGCAACATTTGCTTCGAATAATTGAGTGACATAATTCCAAGATGTCATTGAATATTTTAGAAATTTAGCACGGACAAACAACTTGAGCTGTAAAACGGTCTCGATGTCGGCAAGGTAGGAATTCATGATTGAAACTCTAGTCACTCATCTACTAAATGAAAGTTGCGAGAACATCCCCATCATTCTCAGCCATTTCTCAATATTCCACCCCGGTTTTGATGTTTGAAAAACAGATACGAATGTTGCCCAAGAAACTTTTTTAACTTATCTGAGATAGTAAATAATCTTGAAAACGTGCATGCAAGATATACTTTTAATAATTGAGCGGCATGATTCAAAGCGCCATTGAAAATATTTCCACAAATCAAGCACGAACGAGAACCACTTGAGCTGTAGAAGGGTCTCGATGTCGGTAAGGTAGGAATTTTTATTTGGAACTCTCATAATCAACAGTTATAATTAACAGTTTCGAAGGCTTCTTCATCAGTTGTAGAATTTGCCTGGACTAAACACAACTTAACTCAACTACAGTCTCGAGGACGTCTCTTTCACTCTCAAAATTTGTTTAAAATCTGTTTTATCGCGATTTCAATTTCGAGATCAGATACAAATATTGTGTAAAAAATTTTAACAACTTAAGGCCATGTTAAACTTACCCGATTCCTACTTTACCGACATCTTTTTTCATACAAACGTATACAAACGTAGTTTATTATTTTTTAAGGCTATCCCCAGAAAATCAACTCGATATCTGTTTCGGTACGGACGTGAGTTGTTGCAAAAAAAATCGATAATTTGGGTCACATGACCCATGTTTAACATATCCTTAATTGAGATATAAATATTCTGGGAGTTCTCCATACAAGACTCGTTTCTCAGAATTGTGCAGTTTAATTTCATGACAGAACGGAAATATTTTAGTTACTTAGCTCGGACAAGAACCACTTAAGCTGTGAAACGGCCTTGATGTAGGTAAGTTAGGAATTTATAATGAGAACTCTTATTACTTGTTTCAACTAAACTCAACTTAACTCAACTGCAGTCTCAACAACGTCTCTCTCACTCTCAAAATTTGTTGAAATCTTTTTTATCGCGATTTCAACTTTAGAAATCAGATAAAAGTATTGCGTAAAAAATGTCAACAACTTCATTGAGATATTAATAATCTGGAAATTCTTCATACAACACTCGTTTCTCAGTTGCGTGCAGTATAATTTTATGACGGTATCAGAAATATTTTAGTTACTTAGCTCGGACATGAACCGCTCGAACTGCGAAACGGCCTTGATGTCGGTAAGTTAGGAATTTATAATAAGAACTCTTATTACTTGTTTCAACTAAACTCAACTCAATTGCTGTTTCGATAACGTCTTTATGACTCTCAAGATTTGTTTGAAATCTTTTTTATCGCGATTTCAATACTGAATATCAAATACAAATATTGTGTTAATATTTTCAACAACTTAATTGAGATAACAATAATTTGAGAGTCTTTCACACAACATTCGTTTCCCAGCATTGTGCAGTCTAATTTGGTAACGTTATCGAAAATATTTCTAGAAATTTAGCACGGACAAGAACCACTTGAGCTGTAGAATGGTCTTGATGTCGGTAAGGTAGGAATTAAAATTGAGAATTTTATGACTTATGGACTAATTATCGGTTTTGAAGGCTTCTTCATCAGTTTATATAATTTGCCTGGAATTCATTTCATCACGATTTCAACGCTGAAGATCATATAAAAATATTGTATTAACAATTTGAACAATTTAATCGAGATAAAAATAATATGTTAGTCCCTTAAACAGCATTTGTTACCCAACATTATGCAGTATAATTTGATGACGTTATCGAAAATATTTCTAGAAATTTAGCATCGACAAGAACCACTTGAGCTGTAGGACGGTCTCAATGTCGGTAAAATAGGAATCGATAATTGAAACTCTTTTAACTTTTTTACCAATTAACAGTTTCGAAGGCTTCTTCATCAGTTGTAGAATTTACCTGAAATTTTTTTATCACGATTCCAACCCTGAAGATCATATAAAAATATTGTGTTAACGATTTGGACAATTTATTTGACGTAAAAAAAATCTGGGGGTCTTTTAAACAACATTCATTTTCTAGCATTGTGCAGCCTAATTTGATGACGTTATCAAAAATGTTTGTAGAAATTAAGCACGGACAAGAACCACTTGATCTGCAGAATGGTCTTGATGTCGGTAAGGTAGGAATTGATAATTGAACCTCTTATAACTTTTTTACTAATTAACAGTTTCGAAGGCTTCTTTATCAGTTGTAGAATTTACCTCAAATTTATTTTATCCCGATTCCAACCCTGAAGATCATATAAAAATATTGTGTTAACGATTTGAACAATTTAGGTAACATAAAAATGATTTGGGATTCTTTTGAACAACAATCGTTTTCCAGCATTGTGCAGTTTAATCTGATGAGGTTATAGAAAATATTCACTGCAATGTAGCACGGACAAGAACCACTTGAGCTGTAGAACAGTCTGGATGTCGGTAAAGTAGGAATTTATAATTGAAACTCTTATGACTTATGTACTAATTAAAAGTTTCGAAGGCTTTATCATCAGTTGTAGAAATCGCCTGAAATTTATTTTATGAAGATTTCAACGCTGAATATCATATACAAATATTGTGTTAACAAATTTTGACGACCTAATTCAGATGAAAATAATCTAGAAGTCTTTTCAACAACATTCGTTTCCCAGCATTGTGCGGTTCAATTCGATGGCACTATTGAAAATTTTTCAAGAAATTAGGCACGGACAAGAACCACTTGAGCTGTAGAATGGACTCGATGTCGGTAGAGTAGGAATTTACAATTGAAACTCTTATAACTTATGTACTAATTAAGAGTTTCAAAGGCTTCATCATCAATTGTAGAATTTTCTTGAAATTTATTTTATGAAGATTTCAACGCTGAAGATCATATGCAAATATTGTGTTAACAATTTGAACAATTTATTCGAGATAAAAATTTAAAAATAATCTGGAAGTCTTTTAAAGAACATTCGTTTTTCAGCATTATGCAGCTTGATTTGATGACGTTATTGAAGCACGGACAAGAACCAATTAGACTGTAGAACACTAGATAAATTAATTAAAATATTGTAGAAATTTAGCACGTACATGAACCACTCGAGCTGGGGAATGGTCCTGATGCAGAGGAGGTAGACATTTATAATTAGATCTTGTCTACTCATGAAATGCAACTGTTTGGTTAAAAACTCAACTGTTTTTGTATTTGTGGGTTCAGAATTCCCATGTTGTTTGAAAATTAAAGTTTTTTCGAGACAATTTAATTAATTTGTTGAAAAAATTAATTATTTAGTCGACAATAAAACCTCTTTAGTCAAAAGTAAATTTTTTTCTTCCAAAATTCATTATGTTTGGTATAAAATCTTGTCCAGTAATTGAGAAGATGAGTAAGGAGAGTCAAATTATATATTCCTACCTTACCCACATCGATATCGTTCCACAGCTCAAGTGGTTCGTGTCCGTGCTAAGTTTCTAAAATATCAAAATTTCATCTTTTTGGGTGAAATATTTTCTTTTGTTCGCTTCCTAAATCAATTGTTTTCTACTGATTTATCACATTACGAGATTAGGAATGCAACATTCGGTAAAGATTCTCGGTATCCTTATTCAAAAGTGCTTCAACGGATGTTGCAAACGTTATTGACGGTAAAGTGTAAATGCCCTCTTTGCACGTGGATAAAAGCCAGGGCACATATGAATGCATTTTGCATGTTCAAATTCATTCATACATGTATTGCTTCACTGCTCTTTCTTTGTATGAGCCTGACACTTAGGGCTAACGTTGTATAGAATATGACCGTAAAATGCTAATTGCGACCGCGAGCATTCTGAACTCTCAGTCCTGCCACGATGGAATAAAATTTCATCCAGTAGGTTTAAAAAAAGAATTATTTGAAAAAAATTTCGAAATTTATTTCAGAAATGAATTCAGAAATTTATTTTTGAATTTTCAAATTTAGGTATTTAGGAATTCCTAAGTTTCTAAAATTAAAAATTTAGAAATTTCTACAGTACTAACTGGGTGCAATTCACTAGGGGAGATAGTTTTTTTTTCTTTTTATTTAGTTTTTTCGGTTTTGAAGATTGAACTGTTCTTTGTCTCGAAATAAAATCTCGTTCGATTGAAATATCAACTTCTACATGTCTGGTTTAGAATTTATTCTTCTTCTTCAAAAATCATCGCATTAATCTACTTGATTGAAAATTGACTATTCTGTCGAAAATTCTTTTATTGGTTGGTTGAAATATTCATAAAATATTGATAAGTTGGTTGTTGATAATCATCTGTGTCAATATATGATAAGGTTTGGTTGAAAAATGAACTATTGATTTGGAAATTAGAATGTCTGTTGCAAAATCTACTTTTTTGTTGTTATTTTGTACAGAATATTCTTCTTCGTTGCTTGAAAATTTCAACAATTGTTTTACAAATTATGGTGGTTCGTAGGAAATATGTCTTTTATTTATTTAACAATATTTTTTGGTCCAAGCTATCGAAATATTAATGAAATATTAACCGGTTGGTTGATAATAACCATCTTCACTATCAATTGATATTTTTGCTTAAAAGTTGAATTATTTCAGTAGAAAAATCTACTATTTGGTTAAAAATTCAACTATTCATTTGAAAATTTGAATGTTTGGTACCAATTCTACCATTTTGTTGTTATTTTGTATAGAATATTCTTCTTCCTTGCCTAAAAATTTGAACGATTGTTTCATAAATAATTATTGCTGTTCGTTTGAAAAATTGTCTTTTATTTATTAACGATATTTCTTGGTCTCAGCTATCGAGATATTAATGAATAAATTACCCACTTGGTTGATAATAACCATATTTGTTAATAATTGATATTTTTGGTTAAAAATTGAACTATTTATTTAGAAATTTGAATGTTTGGTACAAAATCTTCTTTTTCGTTATTATTTTGCATAGAAGATTCTTCTTCCTTGCTTAAAAATTTTAAAAATTATTTTACAAATTATTGTGGTTCGTTGAAAATTTAATGTCTTTCATTTATTTAACAATATTTTTGGGTCCAAGCTATCGAAATATTGAAGAAATATTACCCGGTTTGTTGTTAATAACCGTCTTCATTGACAATTTATATTTTTGGTTAAAAATTGAACTATTTCAGTAGAAAAATATACTATTTGGTTAAAAATTGAACTATTCATTTGAAAATTTGGATGTTTGGTACCAATTCTACATTTTCGTTATTATTTTGTAGAGAATATTCTTCTGCCTTGCCTAAAAATTTTAACGATTGTTTCATAGATAATTATTGCTGTTCGTTGAAAATTTGTCTTTTATTTAATAACAATATTTCTTGGTCTCAGCTATCGAAATATTGATGAAATATTACCCACTTAGTTGATAATAACCATCTTTGTTAATAATTGATATTTTCGGTTGAAAATTGAACTATTTATCTAAAAATTTGAATGTTTGATACAAAATATTCTTTTTTGTTGTTATTTTGTATCGACGATTCTTCTTCCTTGCTTAACAATTTTAACAATTATTTTACAAAAAACTGTGGGTCATTGAAAATTTGTCTTTCATTCATCTTACAATATTTTTGTCCAAGCTGTCGAAACATTGATGAAAAATTAACCACTTGGTTGGTAATAACCCTCTTTCTTAAAAATTGATATTTTTGGTTGAAAATTGAACTATTTATTCCAAAATTTGAATGTTTGGTGCAAAATCTACTTTTTCGTTGCTATTTTGTATATACGATTCTTCTTGCTTGCTTCAAAATATCAACAATTGTCTCATAAACTATTAACGTTCGTTGAAAACTTGTCTTTTCTTTATTTACCAATATTTTTTGGTTCAAGCTATTCAAAAATTCTATTTTTGGATGAAACTTTATCATTTATTAGTTAAAAATTCAATTTAGAAACAAAATTCTCGAAAGTTTGTCGTTTCGGGTAGAAAATTATGCTTGCTCGTTGAAAATCCATCTATTTGATTGAGAATCGAACTATCTTGTTGAAAACGCACCTTTTTTGGTTAAATTTACATTACCTGGTTGAAAATTAATATTTTTGTGGTGCGAAAGTAACTTCTTCAACTGAAAATTATACTGCCTCATTTCATGTTTGAAAATATTTGGTTGAAAATTATCTTTGCAATTAAAACAAAATGTATTTGCTGACAAAGTCAAATATTTGGTGAAAACAATCAACTGTTTTATTGGTAATTTAAATATCTTGTTGTTGATGAAATCCTTATGACAGAGAATCTTTTTTCGAAATTAAGGTCTGAGTGAGGAGAGTTCTAACAATAAATGCCTACCTTACCGACATTGAGTCCGTTCTACAGCTCAAGTGGTTCGTGTCCGTGCTAAGTTTCTGAAAAATTTGTGATAAGTCCATCAAATCATACTGCTCATTTATTGGAATCAAACACTTCGTTAATAACTCCAAGAATATCGATTACCTCAATTAAGTTGTTAAAATTATTGACGCAATATTTTTTTTTATTTTCAGCATTGAAATCACGATGAAATGAATTTCAATCGAATTTTAAGATTGATGAAGACGTCTTGCAAACAGTTATTCAGTGGGTAAATACGGAAAGCTCTGATTCTTAATTCCTACTCTACCGACATCAAGACCGTTCCAAAATAATTTTGAATCAAAAAGTTAAATTTTTAAAAAAAAGGTTATTGAAAGAAATTTTCACCAGAAGAGATGCAGTTTCGAACCAAGAAGACAAGTTTATCAGAAGAGTTGAATTTCCTACCAAAAGATTTCTGTGTTGAAAAAACAACAATTTCTACTGATTTACTGAATTACTGAAATTTGAAACCAAAAAGACCAATTTTCTAGAAGGGAGTAGCATTTTCAACCCAAAAATATAAATATTCAACGAATAAGTTATTTCGTTTCTAAAATTTCAATATTCAACCCAACGTTCGAAAAACCAATTCCCGTTCGATCACTGAAGTTAAGCATCGTTGGACGCGGTTAGTACTCGGATACAAATTATGCAATTATGAAAAAGAAATTTTAACTAAACTGTTAACTAATCAAGACCAAAAAAAAATTAAATGATCGAGCCTAATGGAAACAAGTTAAATTAAATTTATAACCTCTTTTATAATTCTTTCCATACATTGATCACCCTGCCCCAAAATCAGACACTTATTAGAATATACTGAAATATATTCCCCTCAATTTTCCATCCATCTCCGAAAACGCAGCAGGAGGTGAAACGAAAACCAGAACCCGTGTCCGCCCTCAGTATTTATTATTTCATAAAGCTGATATGCTGTCAAATAAAAGGAGGGCTTTATGCTCATCGTCGAGCGTGCCGAAAATTTTACTAGGCTCATAATGATTCAAAAATGAAGATCTTTAATCCTAAGAAACTCTATTTAATAACTCGCCTACAAGGCGCCTTTGCAGAAGAGAGGGAGGAAAAAATTGTGTAAAAACCAGGCACGTCGGAAGTGAAATGCGTCTGAAGTGAAATGTTTCTGGAGTGAAATGTATCTGGAGTGAAATCTGTTTGAAGTAAAATGCGTCACATAAACATATGTAAGCAATGAAACGTAAATCCTTCTAATGAGAGGAAAACTTACATTTCCATACCTTTAAATTTTATTTCCTTCAGTTCGACTAATGGCCTACATTTCAACTTTCTTTTTCCTTCCATCTTTCTTGCACTCACAAGTTTCACTTCCAACTTTATGCTTCTTAGAAAAGCTGAATATTTTCCCAAAATACTTCAATTTTCAACAAAAAAAAAAAAAGAATTCTCTACAGAAAAAGGTAATTTTACACTCGAAATTCCAGTTTCCCAACAAATTGCTGAAAAAATTTGATGATATGTCCACAAATACAAGGTGTCTTTCAAAGACTTCTGTGCAAGTTCTAAATAATTTCAGGTGAAATTTCAAATCAATTCAAATAAATCGAAAAAAAAATTATTTTAGTCGAATCGAAGTAAATTCATAAGAATTCTAGAGAATTCGAGACACTTCGCTGGAATTCCTGAAAATTGGAATGAAATAATTGAATAGAACAAAATAATTGAATAGAACAAAATTAAAAAATGCCGACATTGATTTCAGTAGATTCGAGGAAGATTCGGGAGAATTTAACGGAATTTATAAGGACTTTAAGAAAACTAAAAAAAAAGTTACAGACCATTCTAGAAGGTACCAGTCTAGAAGGAACAATTCTAGAAGTTATCAAGTACCATTTTGGAAGTTACCAGTCTAGAAGGTACCATTCTAGAAGATACCATTCCAGAAGGTAACATAAAAAAGTACCATTCTAGAAGGTACTATTCTAAAAGTTGTCATTCTAGAAAAAAAAATTCTTATCGGACTAACCTTAAAGGTATTTATTATTAAATGATTGAATCCCAATGTACGAGTTATTTTCCATTTATGATACCGTTTGCAGAGAACGTTTTCTTTAAATGAATGCTTTCAAGAATTTATTTATTATATTTCAAAAATGTTGATAAACAAATAAATTATCGACACTAATTCCAATGAAAAAAATTCCCCTTCACTGATTAACCTCAGCACATGCTCCAAAATATATCGGGACCCACTCGCGGCGGGCTTGAGCAGAAGATTTAGGGGCCATGAAAGCCTAATTTACGAGTGCACAAGGGCTGAACAGGGCCAAGGAACACGAATTATTCATTTCTCTTTTTCTCCACCGTGCATGATGTAAATAGTTTAAAACATGAGTCGTGAACGTAAAAAAGAGAATAAAATGCGGTTGAGACCGATGTACACAGGTTTAAATCACAAAATTCAAGTAGCTGATTTTCATCAGAAGAGAAGATGAAGAAGTTGAAGAAGAAGTTGAAGAAGTAGAAGAAGACGAAAAAAAAGAAGAAAGGAAGCAAGGAAGGAAGAAAGAAAGGAAGCAAGGCAGAAAGAAAGAAAGAAAGAAAGGAAGGAAGAAGAAAGCAAGAAAGAGAAAGCAAGAAAGAAGAAAGCAAGAAAGAAAGAAAGATATGAAGGAAGAAAGCAGGAAAGAAAGGGAGAAAGAATGGAACCAAGGAAGGAACCAATAAAAGAAAGAAACGAAGAAAGAGAGGAAGAAAGGGAGACAGGAAGGAAGAAAGGAAGGAAGGGAGGAAGAAAGGAAACGAAGAAGGCAGGGACAAAGAAAGAAAGCAAAGAAGAAAGAAATAAATAACAAAGAAAGAATGGAAGGAAGAAAGGAAGAAAGAAAGGAGGATAGAAAGGAAGTAGGAAAGAAAAGCGTGAATGGAGCAAGGAAGAAAGAAAAAAAGAAAGGGAGGAAGAAGCAAAGAAAGGAAGAAAAGAAGGAAGGAAGGAAAAAAGCAGGGAAGAAAAGGACAGAGAAAGAAAGGGAAAAAGGAAGGAAGAAAAAATGAAACCAAGAAAGGAACGAATGAAAGAATAAAAACTAAGAAAGAAAAGAAGAAATAAAGGTATTAAGCAAGAAGGAAAGGAAGAAAAGGAGAAAGGAAGAAAAGAACGGAGGGAGAAAGGGGAGAAGGAAGAAAGAAAGGAACCAAGGAAGTAAGAATAAAAAAAGGAAGAACGGAAGGGAGGAAGGGAGAAAGAAATGGAAGGAGCAAGAGAGAAAGAAAAAAGAAAAAGAAGGAAGAAGGGGAGGAAGGAAGAAAGGAAAGAAGTAAGAAAAGAAGAAAAAAAGAAGAAAGAATGCAAAAAGGAAGAAGGAAAGGGAGGAAGAAAGGAAGGGAGTTAGGAAGAAAGAAAGAAAGAAAGAAAGAAAGCAAGGAAAGAAGAAATGAAGAGAAGAAGGCAGGAAGAAAGAAACAGGAAAAGGCAGGAAGAAAGAAAGATAGAAAAGGAGAAAGAAATAAGTATCAAAGGAAGGATGGAAGAAAGAGAAGAAGTAAGAGAAGAAGAAAGCAGGAAGAAAAGAAGGGAGGAAGGAAGAAAGAAAGAAATGTAGAGAGGAAGAAAAGTAAGAGAAAGCAGGAAAAAAAGTAAGTCAAAAATCAAGGAAGATAAGAAGAAAGGAAGAAAAGAAGAAATGAAGAAAAGAAAGAAGGGAGAAAGGAAGAGAGGAATAAGAAAAGAAAAGAACAAAGAAGGGAGAACGAGGGATAGAATAAAAGAAAGAAAAAGACATGGCCAATTCTTCCAATAGTATAAAGATGATCTGTATACATATATCGTTTCAAAAAGCGACTGTTACCAGTACTTTTTGGGTAAAAGGATTTTTTCGTATGCTCGGGGAGGAATTAGAAGAAAAAACGTTTGAATACCTGGATAGAAATTTCTCGAATATCAAAATTAAACAAAAAACCATCTAGCTTTAATCGATAAAAACACGAAACGAGTATAAAAAGCAACGAAAAAAAGTCTTCTTAGGTTGAAGAGTCTAAATTGAACGAAATTCTAAGTTCTTCATTTTCAAACATTAAACAGGAAAACATAAAAATGTACACAAATGGTGAGCCAAACTGAATTCACGTAAATGAGCAGATAAGAGATCGAAAAAAAGAAGGGTTCGTTTTATTTTGCTCACATAACCTCTTTGTTTACATCAATGATTGCAATATTTTTCTTCCGGATTTGAAGCATTACCTGAATCTTAACTTGTATTAAAAAGGACGAGACGGAAATTATGTTTATAAATGATGCAAAAATAACGTTACCAATGATGTTACTGTCACGTATCTTGAATTGGAGTATGTTCTTACCTGCAACAGTAAAAAAATAAGATATTGAATAACAAGACATCATTATTATTTTATTATTAATTTATTATAGAATGAAAAGCTTGAAGAATTGAAAGCGGAAATATGGTCAAAAAATGCCTTAGAACGAATTTGCGGATTCGGAAAGTGGAAATTTGGTCATAAAAATACCTGAGAACAAGTTTTGGGAGTACAAAAAGGGTATACATGGTCGTAAAAATACCTTAGTATCTTTGGGGGTAAGGAAACGCAAAGATGGTCATAAAAAATCCCGAGGACAAGTTTTAAGACATAGGAACGAAAATATGGTCATAAATTTCACCTGGAAACCGGTTTTATGATTTAAGAACAACGAATATGGTCTAAAAATGACTGGGTTCAGATTTGAGGGTTTAAAAGGTCAAATGTGGTCATAAAACACTAATAAGGAACAATTTTTTGAGTTGCAAAAGACAAAGATGTTTTTAAAGAACAAATTTTGGGATTCGGGAGAGAGGAAGGTAGTCATCAAAAGTCCAAGGAACAAGTTTTGGGAGTTGGAAAGGTGAATATGTTTGGCAAAGAGGAAGGTGGTCATAAAAAATATCTGGGAACAAGTTTTGGAAGTTGTAAAGAAGAATATAGTTGGCAAAGAGGGAGGTGGTCATAAAAATATCTGGGAACAAGTTTCGGAAGTTGGAAAGAAGAAAATGGTTGGCAAAGAGAGAGGTGGTCATAAAAAAATTTGGGAAGTTTCGAGAATCTATGAAGAGAAGGGTGGTCATAAACGTTACTAGGAACAAGTTTTGGGAGTTGGAAAGGAGAATATGGTTGGCAAAGAGGGAGGTGGTCATAAAAAATTATAGGAAAGTTTTAGGAGTTGGAAAGGAGAATATGGTTGGCAGGGAGGGAGATGATCATAAAAATCCCTAGGAGTAAGTTTTGGGAGGTGGAAAGGAGACTATGATTGACAAACAAGGAGGTGGTCATGAGAAAATTTGATAAGTTTTAAATATGTAAAAAGGGGAAAATGGTCATAAAAGTTACTAGGAACAGGTTTTGACAGTTGGAAATAAGAATATGTCTGGAAAATAGAAAGGTAGTCATAAAAAAATCTGGGAAAAGTTTTGAGAATCTGAAAAGAGAAAGGCGGTCATAAAAGTTACTAGGAACAAGTTTTGGGAGTTGGAAAGAAGAATAAGGTTGGTAGAGATGGAAGTGGTCATAAAAATTCCTAGGACCAAGTTTTGCAAGTTGGAAAGACAAATATGGTTGACAAAGGGGGAGGTGGTAATGAAAATTCCTAGAAACAAGTTTTGCAAGTTGGAGAGACAAATATGGTTGGCAGAGAGGAAGGTGGTCAAAAAATTCTTAGGAACAAGTTTTAGGATTTGGAAAGAAGAATATGGATGACAAAGAGGGAGGTGACCATGGAAATTCCTAGAAAAAGATTTGGGAGTTTGAAAGTTCAAATGGAGTCATAAAACACTGGGAGGGAACAAGTTTTGGGAGTTTAGGAGGGAAGACGACATGGTTACGAGAATTCCCAGGAACAAGATTTGGGACTTGAAAAGAGAAAGGTGGTCATAAATATACGTAGGCACAAGTTTCTGGAGTTGATATCGAAAAATGGTCATAAAATTGCCGCAGAACAAGTTTTGTGAGTTAAGATGTTCAAATTTGGTCATAAAATACTGGGAGAGAACAAGTTTTGGGAGTTTAACAGGTCAAATATAGTCATAAAAAGCCTAGGTATGAGTTTTGGCAATTGAAAACAAGAGAATGGGTCATAATTATGCCTAGGCACAAGTTTTGGGAGTTTGAAAGGGCAAGGGACAAATTTCAGAAGTTAAAAATGGCGATTATCTTCTCAATAGTTTTTCAATAATTTTCGATTGACCATAATATTCGGAAAGGAAAATAGTATCTCTATAATTTATCGCTCTACAATAAAATTGGCGAACCAAAAGGTCAGAATGGCCATTATATTCAATTGGGCAATTGCAAAATGCATGTTCTGAGTCGTAATAACTGCACTGCACCATACGTAATTTCTTTGAGTCCTTAAAATAATAATGGAGGCAATATACGCAAGGCAGGAGGAAGTGACAGCTGTAGATTTTCTAGAATGCTACTTTCGATTGGGGGAGCTTGATCTCGATTTGCATAATGCCGCTGGACGTTGGTCAGCATTCTTATTTGAGTTCCAAAATGACATGACGGATGGACAGGCGGACAGATTCGCTGACCAATGACCAATGAGTCGTGCGTGATCCGGTACAAAAGGAATCCAACTACTGTAGATTTCATGCCATCGGAACGTGCCAACTGCTACCGGATTCTACATGAACTGCCTCGGGCTTTTTCAACTCGTCAGGTACAAAATGAACCATTTTATCCACTTCTGATGACCTTGCTTTTTTTGAGCTACTTTTTTCATCAATGTGGAGGAAAGTGACCAAAAGTTAATAATTGCTACTCAAAAAAAATTTTAAAATTGGTAGAAGAGACTAACTCATGTGCCTGATTAATGTGACTCAATGTAAGAAGATGATCTAGGCAAGTAATAATTACAAATTTCTGTTATCGACATGTTACCGACATCGAGAACATTCAACAGCTGTAGTGGTTCGTGTCCGTACTAAGCTTCTAGAACATTCTTGATAACGTCATAGAATTATATTGTACTGTATATCAAGGACATATATGGCCAATCTGAAATTATTCGAAAATTTCAGATAAAACACCCGCGATTCCCAATTCATTTATGCCTGGGCCTTTTTATGGCCATGACCGTCTTTTCTAACTCTTGATACTTGCCTGTAGGCATTCCAAGAACAAACTTCGCCATTTCCAGCTCCTAAAATTTTTCTCTGTGCATTTTCATGAGCGCCTTTTCTTTTCCTAATTTGAAAACTTATTCCAAGGCATTTTTATGACTACCCTTTCAAACACCGAAAACTTGTTCTTAACCCATTTTATGACCGTTTTCTGCTTCGGAACTCTCAAAACTTCTCTCAAAGCATTTTTGCAAGACCACATATCACTTTTCCAATCCCGAAAACTCATGCATAGGACTTTGATGAACATATTCGAACTTTTAAACACCCAAAATTTATTCTCTCCAAGCATTTTATGACTAAACTTGACCTTCCTAACTCATAAAACTTGTTCCCAGGCGATTATATGACTATTTTCTTCTTTCCAACTCCTAAAACTTGTTCTTAACAAATTTTATGACCATTTTCAGCTTCGGAACTCTTAAAACTTCTCCCGAAGCATTTATATGACCACATATCACTTTTAAAATTCTCAAAACTCATACATAGGCATTTTTTGACCATATTCGACCTTTCAAACTCCCAAAACCTATTCTCTCCAAGTATTTTATGACTAAACTTGATCTTCCTAACTCATAAAACTTGTTCCCAGGCGATTATATGACTATTTTCTTCTTTCCAACTCCTAAAACTTGTTCTTAACAAATTTTATGACCATTTTCAGCTTCGGAACTCTTAAAACTTCTCCCGAAGCATTTATATGACCACATATCACTTTTAAAATTCTCAAAACTCATACATAGGCATTTTTTGACCATATTCGACCTTTCAAACTCCCAAAACCTATTCTCTCCAAGTATTTTATGACTAAACTTGATCTTCCTAACTCACAAAACTTGTTTCCAGGCGTTTTTATGACTGTTTTCTTCTTTTCAACTCCTAAAACTTGTTCCTGGCCATTTTTCGGACTTCTGAGTAGGCGTCCTTATAACCGAATTTCCCCTTTTTAGTTCCCAAAACCTGTCCTGATTTTTTTTTTGACCAGATTTCCCCTTTTAACTCCCAAAACTCGTTCATTCCTAGTGTTTCATAGCTACATTTGTCCTTTCAAACTCCAAAACTTCTTCCGAATCATTTTTATGACCAGATACAACTTTTCCAATTCCCCAAACTCAAATCTAGGAGTTTTATATATTCGACTTTTTAGGTTCCCAAAACTTGTTCTCCCCCAGTATTTTATGACTACATTGGACCTTCCTAATTCAATTAACTTGTTCCGAAGGAATTTTTATGAACACATCCCTTTTTCCTGATTCCCAAAACGTGTTCTCCCCCAGTATTTTATGACCAGGTATGACATTCTTAACTTACAAAACTTGTTTCCAGGCAATTTTATGACTATTTTCTTCTTTCCAACTCCTAAAACTTGTTCCTGGCTTTTTTCGGACTCCTGAGTAGGCATCCTTATAATCGAATTTTCTCTTTTTCCATTCTCAAAACCTCTCCTGGTCATTTTCTTAACCTAATTTCCCCTTTCATTACCTAAAACTCGTTTCATCCCAATGTTTCATAGCTATATTTGTCCTTTCAAACTCTCCCTTTTCTTCTTCCGAATCATATTTTTAAACAGATACAACTTTTCCAATTCCCAAAACTCATACCTAGAAATTTTATGACCATATTTGACCTTTTAAATTCCCAAAACTTGTTCTCCCCCAGTATTTTATGACTACATTGGACCTTCCTAATTCAATTAACTTGTTCCAAATGAATTTTTATGACCACATCCCTTTTTCCAATTCACAAAACTTGTTCTCTCCTAGTATTTTTTGACCAGGTATGACATTCTTAACTTACAAAACTTGTTTCCAGGCAATTTTATGACTATTTTCTTCTTTCCAACTCCTAAAACTTGTTCCTGGCTTTTTTCGGACTCCTGAGTAGGCATCCTTATAACCGAATTTCCCCTTTCCCATTCTCAAAACCTCTTCTGGTCATTTTCTTAACCTAATTTCCCCTTTCATTTCCCAAAACTCGTTCCATCCCAGTGTTTCATAGCTATATTTGTCCTTTCAAACTCTCAAAACTTCTTCCGAATCATATTTTTAACCAGATACAACTTTTCTAATTCCCAAAACTCATACCTAGAAATTTTGTGACCATATTTGACCTTTTCAATTCCCAAAACTTGTTCTCCCCCCGTATTTTATGACTACATTTGACCTTCATAATTCAATCAACTTGTTCCTAGGCATTTCTAGGATTATAATATTGCCCCTTTCCAAAAACTTGTTCCAAGGCATTTCTATGACCACATCCCACTTTTCCAATTCACAAAAATTTGTTCTTCACCAATTTTATGACCATTTTATGCTTCGGAACTCTTAAAACTTCTCCCGAAGCATTTTTATGACCACATGTCACTTTTCCAATTCCCAAAACTCATACATAGGAGTTTTATGAACATATTCGACGTTCTGAACTCCCAAAATTTATTCTCTCCAAGTTTATTTATGACTAAACTTGACCTTCCTAACTCACAAAACTTGTTTCCAGGCGATTTTATGACTATTTTCTTCTTGTTAACTCCTGAAACTTGTTCCTGGCCTTTTTTTGGACTTCTGAGTAGGCGTCCTTATAACCGAATTCCCCCTTTTCAATTCCCAAAACCTGTCCTGATTATTTTCATGACCACATTACCCCTTTCAACTCCTAAAACTCGTTCCATCCTAGTGTTGCATAGCTACGGTAGTCCTTCCAAACTCTCAAAACTTCTTCCGACGCATTTTTATGACCAGCTACAATTTTCCCAATTTCCAAAACTCATACCTAGGAATTTTATGACCATATTCGATCACGTAAGTTCCCAAAACTGGTTCTCCCCCAGTATTTTATGACTAAATTTGACCTTCCTAATTCAGATGACTTGTTCCTAGGCGTTTTTAGGATTTAAATATTGCCCCTTTCCAAAAAGGTTGTTCCAAGGCATTTTTATGACCACATCCCACTTTTTCAATTCACAAAACTTGTTCTCTCCCAGTATTTTATGACTAGGTTTGACATTCTTAACTTACAAAACTTGTTCCTAGGCAATTTTATGACTATTATCTTCTTTCTAACTCCTAAAACTAGTTTTTGGCCTTTTTTTCGGAATTATGAGTAGGCGTCCTTATAACCGAATTTCCACTTTCCAATTCCCAAAACCTGCCATGATTATTTTTTTGACCACATTTCCCCTTTCAACTTCTAAAACTCTTTCCATCCCAGTGTTTCATAGCTACATTTGTCCTTCCAAACTCTCAAAACTTCTTCCGACGACTTTTTATGACCAGCTACAACTTTTCTGATTCCCAAAACTCATACCTAGGAATTTTATGACCATATTCGACCTCTTAAGTTACCAAAACTCGTTCTCCCCCAGTATTTTATGACTAAATTTGACCTTCTCAATTCAATGAACTTGTTCCTAGGCATTTTTAGGATTATAATATTGCCCCTTTTCAAAAACTTGTTCCAAGACATTTTTATTACCACATCCCACTTTTCTAATTCACAAAACTTGTTCTCTCCCATTTTTTATGGCTAGGTTTGACCTTCTTAACTCACAACACTTGTTCCTAGTCAGTTTCATGACTATTATCTTCTTTCCAACCCCTACAACTTGTTTTTGACCTTTTTTCGGACTTCTGAGTAGGCGTCCTTATAACCGAATTTACCCTTTCCAAATCCCAAAACCTGCCCTGGTCATTTTTTTACCCTAATTTCCCTTTCCAACTCCCAAAACTCCTTCCATCCCAGTGTTTCATAGCTACATTTGACCTTTCAAACTCTCAAAACTTCTTCCGCAGCATTTTTATGACCATATACAACTTCCCCATCTCCCGAAACTCATATCTAGGAATTTTATGACCATATTGAACCTTTTAAACCCCCAAAACTTGTTCTCTCCCAGTATTTTATGACTACTTTTGACCTACATTGCTCATTTAACCTGTTCCTAGGCATTTTAAGGATTATAATATTGACCCTTTTTCGAAACTTCTTCCAAGGCTGTTTTATGACCACATCCCACTTTTCCAATTCCAATAACTCATACCTAGGCATTTTATGACCATATTCGATCTTTTGAACTCAAAAAATTTGTTCTCTCCCAGTATTTTATGACTAAATTTGTCCTTCCTAACGCACAAACTTTTTCCTAGGCAATTTTATGACTATTATCTTCATCCAACTCCCAAAACTTGTTCCTGGCCTTTTTTCGGACTGCCTGCCTTTTTCCAACTCCTAAAACCTGTCCTGTTAATTTTTTTAGCCACATTTCCCCTTTCGTGTCCCAAAACTAATTCCCCGCCAGTGTTTCATAGCTACATTTGTCCTTTTAAACTCTCAAAATTTCTTCAGAGACATTTCTCTAACCATATCCCACACTCATACTTAGGCATTTCATGGCCATATTCGATCTTTCAAACTCTCAAGACTTGTTCAAAAGGCATTTCCATGACAACCTTCTTCCTTTTCAACTCCCAGAACTTGTCCCAGGAATTTTTATGCCCACCTCCTTCTTTCCTAACTCTCGGAATTCGTTTCTTATAACCAACTTTCTTTTTTTTAGTTGCAAAAACTTGGCCATAGTTACTTTGTGACTAATTTTCTCATTCCCAACTCCCAGAACTTCTTCCTGGGAACTTTTATGACTACCTCTGTCTTCTCCAACTCCCTCCTGGGGTTCCACGGAATTTTCGTGACCACATTTTTCTTTCTCAAATCTTCTAACTTGTTCCTAATTGACACCTTTGCCCTTTGGAGCTAAAAAACTTCTACCTAGATTTTTTTCATGATTATAATATTGCCCTAGTTCCAGGACTAGTTGTTTCTCAGTTTTTTTGACTACATTTGACCTTTGAACCCCGTAAAACATAACCCTGGACATTTTTATGATAATGATATTGACCCCCCTCAAAAACGTGTTCCCTGCTAGTATTTTAGGACCAAATTTGACCTTTGAACTCTTAAAACATAATTTAGGAATTTTATGATCCTAATATTGCCCCATTCCGAAAAAACTTGTTCCCTCCCAGTGTTTTATGACTAAATTTGATCTTATCAACTCACAAAACTTGTTCTTAGGCAATTTTTATGACTATCATCTCCTTTCCAACTCCTAAAAGTTTTTCCTGGAAATTTCCATGACTACTTGTCTTTTCCAATTCACAATATTTGTCCAAGGGATTTTTATGACCACCTTATTTTCTCTCAACTCATGTAACTTGTTCTTTATGAACACCTTTGCCCTTTGCAAGTCAAAAACTTGTCCCCAATCATTTTCATGATTATAATATTGCCTTATTCCCAGAACTTGTTGCCTCTCACTGTTTTATGACTACATTTGAGCTTTAAAACACCCAAAAAATTAACCCATGCATTTTAGGATAAAGATATTGCCCTTCCTCAGAAACTTGTTTTCTTCCAGTGTTTTAGGATCACATTTGACCTCTTGAACTCTCAAAACATATTCTAGGCATTTTTATGATTTTAATATTGCCTGTTTGGAAAACTTTGTCCTACCAGTGTTTCATGACTACAAAAAAAACCTAGGCATTTTTGGGATGAATATATTGCCCCTCCTTAAGAACTTATTGTTTCTTCCCAGTATTTGATGACTACATTGAGCATCTTCAACTCTTAAAACATCAACCTAGGCTTTTTTATGACCATGTTTTCCACTTCAACTTCTGAATCTCCTCCCTATGAATTTCCGAGATCACCTCCTTATTTTGCAGCTCTCAAAACTCATCCGCAGGCATTTTTATGACTATATTTGCCCTTTGAACTTACACGATTTGTTCTCTATCAGTTTTTTATGGTTACACTCGACCTTGCAAACTCTTCAATCTTGTTCTTAGGCATTCTTATGACCTTATTTCTCCTTCCCATGTCCCAAATCTTGTATAACGTTATTATAAGGGTATGACCTTATTTAATCCTGTTTAATTGGAATTCAAAAGAATTCTAAATTAATTGATAGACCTGAATTCAAAAACAATGATCCGGAATATTCCACCAATTACAGAGTAAAATAAGGGTGAATAAAGAAAAATTTGCGCTGATTCAAAAAGGGTGATGGAATTCAACAGAATTTGAGTAAAAAAAAAATAGCTCTAATAATAAATGACGATTGAGTAAATTTAGAAGAAACAAGTGAATTCAGAATAATAAAATGAAATAAGGAAGGGAAAAAATAATAAGAGAATTTCAAAAACGAAGAATTCAGGATGATTGGATAATAATTAAGATTAAAGTTCAAAGAAATAGGAGAAGTTTCAAATACTAGTGTTCACTTAGCGCGCGCTGACGCGCGCGCTCCTTGTCTCTTAATTGTGTACCTATTATTCTAATGAATGATCGAGATTCATTAGTTCAATTGTTTCTTTCCCTAATTTC